>JABMDN010000396.1:0-31511 GCA_017165825.1 Hepsetus odoe
GAACCGCAGAGGCTGGAAGGGGATTTACAGCAAACTACTCTGAACCCTGGAGCAGCGGTGGTCTAGTGTTTAGGACTAGGCTCCAGGATCAGAAGATAATGGGTTTGAATCCCAGACCATTAGGTTCCCTCAGATTCCCTTGAGCAAGGTACCGTCTCCATCACTGCTCCCTGGGCACTGGCTATAGCTGCCACTGCTGCAGGGTGTGCGTGGGTAAAAAGGGTTAATTTCACTGTGTTTCACTGTGTTCTGTGTTTCACAACAACAAACAGTCTCTCTGATCACTGTCTGTCTGTCTGATCAGTCAGTTTGGACCAGAGGTGGGAGGTGGAGCTTATCCTGAGACCCAGTCATTCTATTGAACACACCCAAATCTAATCCCCAGAGAAAAGAATAAACAATAAAGAGATGATCTAGAGCAGACAAAGATGAGACTATGATTATCATGTCCAATGTCCCATGTGTACAGCCTTGTCCAACCTCCACTCCAATCACTGGGACTGTGCAGGAGGAACTGAACTACTTTTGGATGAACTGGAGGGACATTTAGGATCCAAAGAAGTCACTGCTTTGCTTTGAGCAGTCAGAAATAAGGTGGTCAGAAATTTGACCAATCAGAAATAAGGTGGAGGACAACTGACACATTGTGAAACAACAAATTACACTCTGAGATTGTGCAGGACAGGACAGATAGCATTATTGAGTCATAGAGAATGTTAAAAGAAACACAGACACACACACGCACACACACACACACACACACACACACACACACACACACACACGCACCAGGACAATGGTCTGAATAATTCTTGAAGAACATTAGTGGAAAACTCAATGTGGTTTACAAGAAGAAGAGACCCCCCCTCCCCACGCTCCTCTGCTGAGAGCTGATAAATCTCACACGATCTACAATCCTGCTGCTTAACAAGTGCAGAGAAAACAGTGCAGTACATACACAGCTTGCAGTGAGATATAAAGACAATATAACAGCAATATAAAGAAACATTAGTGAGAATATTTACTGAGACAGTTCTCAGCCTGGTCTGGAACTCGACACAAAACCACTTGGTGGATTTTATGAACGTGCTGCATCTTCTTTCCATCACAACATCAGTGCTGAATTAAACACTGTAATTATAACCAATAAGAATGAATCTATTCCACTGCATTAAACTATATGTGCTACTACTGCTACTACTACTACTGATACTACTACTGCTACTGCTACTACTACTACTGCTGCTGCTACTGCTACTGCTACATTTACATTTACATTTACATTTACATTTACGGCATTTAGCAGACGCTCTTATCCAGAGCGACTTACTACTACTACTGCTATTAATAGTACTACGGCTACTGCTACTGCTACTACTACTACGGCTACTGCTACTGCTACTGCTACTGCTACTGCTACTACTACTACGGCTACTGCTACTGCTACTGCTACTGCTACTAAAAATAACAATAACTGTATTATTATTCTCAAATGCATGTACACACAAAAAGGTCAACGGACAAATTAATGAAGAAGCCAGACACGTATCACTTTATCTGTTATCAGATCAGTTTCTGAAAAATCTCTTGAGCTCGTTGGGTTGAAGGTGAATGATCAAAGAAAAATCAACTTTTTCAGAATAACATGCAGTTTATAGTTTCACTCAGGTCATAAAACACTTTTTTATTTCAAATTATATTTTTGATCTCTAATCAGATTTCACTTTCAGAAGTCATTTATTTAATGTTTGCTTATTTATTAATACTTATTTTTCTCATCTACCCATCATACTAAATACCAAGAGATAACTCTTTATTTCTGATGCTGATAAACATAATTCTTCATCAATTATTAATATTTCATACTTTTATTTCAGCACTTTCAAGCTTACATGTTGTTTCTGAAAATAATTGCTGCTTCAGTGCCGACTGTCAGAATCAGCTCAGCATCCTGTGGAAACTTTGAGAAGTGTGAGGCTGTTTTTTCTGAGAAACCGGACCAAGGCTCGTCAGAGCGTCCTGCAGAGACACACCAGAGGCTTTTTAGTGGTGTGATGGTTCAAACACAGAGACACTGATGAGCGTCTGAGCTGCAAAAACCACCAACGAGTGAAGCAGCGTCCAAAGCAGAGACGTTCACTGACACTTCAAAGGTGGAGTTTCACAAACCTGCACACACGGACACACGCTTTCATTAAAATATAAAACAGACACTTTATACTTCCATTTTATCTAGACAGTTTAGATCATTTTAAAATAAAGCATAAAACCAATTTTATACCTGAAAATAAAGTTTAGCTGTATTATTTAATATATTCATTACATTAATAAAGTTATAATTACATTATACTGAGCTGTGTTCTCTGTAGAGAATAAGGACTTATGTGTGCTCGGGAAATCACCTAAATGAAACTTCTCCACGAGGTGATCAGACTTTTGTAAAGTGTATTTGGGACATAAAGTTATTTTCATTTAACAATCTGAAAAACTAACCAACAGATTATGTCCAAAAGTATGCAGACAGATCTTCACAAAGCTGCGGTCAGTAAAAGTGTGAATGTTGAATGTCAAGCGTCAGCAGAAGGCTTATGATGAGCTCTCCTGCATTGAGCTGAGGAGCTGAGGAGATATGGATCTGTGGAGCCGTGGAGATGTGGATCTTTGGATCTGTGGATATTGTGTGACCACAGTCAAGTTTCCTCAGGATGGCTTGTAGTGGTCAGAAATCATTTAGATCTTTAGCAGTCAGGGTTTATCTCCGTTAGATTTTCTGAAAATGTTGCTGGGGGGGGGTGCAGCTCCAAACTGGGGCAACTCCCTAACCACAAGGCCACCGCTGCCCCTGGTAAGAAGGAAAAGATATCAGTTGCAGCTTTTATACTCTGGTGAAGGAGGAGCCATAGTGTTACTCCGCCCACACACTGTCCTGATATACACTGATATTACACTAACACACTGGTCAGATTTTCCATGAAATACTCTTATGTCTTGATTTATGTTAAAGTTTATTTTATTTGCATGTTTGCAGAAGAAAAGACTAAATTGCATCAGTGTAACTAGAAGCTCCAATACTCTACTAAAGACCAGCCCAGTAAACAGAACAGGAAGTGAGTCTGATCGCTGTTATAATGTCTGTGGATTTATGTTTGACTAGAGTATCTCACTTCAGTGTACACACTATTCTGAGATTGTCCTCTCGTCTTCTGTCCTCTTTTAGTTTTCTTCTTAGTTAAGTGCAACAAAGCATCTTGATCCTGAAAAGATATCACAGAACATCCAAAAAATATCAGTTTCTCGGTTTCTGGCCAGATCTTTCTTCACTCAAAAAGCCCTCCTTTGTCCGACAACCAGAACAAATCACATATTGCATCCAATCAGATTTCAGAATTTTTTAGACTTTAGAACTCACTTTTGGAGCTCCCCATGGCTCATGATGGTCCCTTCTGCAGCACTGCTCCCTGGGTGCTGGATATGGCTATTAACACTAGTATATTATTCTTAGACCAAGGCTATTCAATCTGATAATATCTGAAAATCAGGCGCTATTTAAAATTGATTATCCATTGACAAGAATAATATGAAGAAATGTAAATGATTCATCTGTAAGAAGTTTATTGATGTTTTAAGAAGATGTTCCTGTGCTTACACACACCTTTGTATTTCAGTCTTCCTGACCACATTGATAGTGAACACACACCAGGAGCAGTGGGCTGCAATGCTTGTGCCAATACTTGCTCTGGTGCTTCTGTTAAAAAAATGAAAAGGGTGTTTTTTAAAAATAGTGTTGCATTTTTCTCTTGAATCACTGAATGAAAACAATAGAAGTTCATCGCTTGACATTGATAAAATCAATATGTTAAAGAAAAAAAAGTCAAATGTCTCATCAAACGTTATAGAAACAATAAGTGTGAATTAGTTCAGCACTGAGTTTTCTGAGATGTTATTGGCTGTTACATGTGCTGAATTTTGAGTGACAATAGATAATCACTAATTTCTTCAAGACTAGAAGAAAATTAAATCATGGGTGCCTGACAAATGATGTGAATAATAAACAACTGTTTCATGCAATCAGAAAAAAAATCATTTTATTTCACTGCAGACAGTTTGAACTCAACTTTATATTATTTAGTAAAATACTTCCCCAGACCACTCAACAAACTAATCCAACATTTTGGTATGTTAGGATTAAATAATGTTCTTTTTAATAATGTTCAGAGCAGATCATCTCAAATCTGAAATGAATGAAGTGCAGAAAGATCCAGTCATATTTAAAATATGCTCTCTTCAGTCATAGGTCAGAAGGTTGCTCCTGTCAACTGAACACTGGTGCTGTTAGGATCTTTGGGTAACGTGACAACACTTTATTTTGTCGAATGAAACTGACCAGACAAAACATGAATTATCTTGGGTTCAAACTGTCTGCAATGAAAAGCAAGTGAAAGTAAATGTAAGAATCTCAGGTTTTTCAGTTTTGTTCCACTTTGTTCCTGATTTGAGTTCAAACTGAGTCTGGCCTGCATTCAGCCTTAACAGTGCTGATGCTATATATATATATATGTGTGTCTCGAAAGCTGAAACCAAGGAGAACCCAAATGTCCATCATGCTGAGCAATGGGAGGATCCATCCAATGATTTGGTAATCAGTTATTCTCCCAGTCTTCATGTTCATGGACGGTTGTGGCTTCGCTGGAGATCAGACTCACTTACATGCTTTGTTGGTTCTCTAAAGACCATAAGTGCTATTTTTACTTCAGCTTTTCTTCATCAACCTCATTTTAAAGCAGTTAAACAGGCTGTATAATGTCCGAGAACATTCAGATATAGAACCATGTGTTTTGGAACCTAAACTACATGTGATGATGCTCGTCTTATTAAAAGGTGGGTATGGGTCAAAGAGTGGAAAAAGAAAAAAAAATCTCATATTTGTGAGCCAATGAGATTCATCTTTCAGAGCCAGCAGCTAATACTCAAATGGTTTCTTTCCAGTTTGCGTCAAACAAAAGCTGCATCTCCCACGATGAAGACTCAAGTGTGGATTATCATTTTATTTCACTACTTATTATGTAAGTTATGAACTTTTACAAAAGATATACTTTTAGATTCTTGAATTTTATCTTCTGGAATTTTATTTTCTGGTTCTCTCAGCTCTGACTTTAATCCACGTTGTAGGTTCTGCTGAAGCTGTGGACAGTCATGGACAAACTTTTATCTCGGCTAAGTTTGGTGAAGATGTTTCTCTTCACTGCAAGTTTGGAAAGTCTGATCAAGGCAGCAGAATTTGGTACAAACAGCGTCTGGGACAGAATCTGGAGAAAGTGGCAACACAGCTAGATGACACAAAAGCACCCTTTATTGAAGGGAAGAAAGAGACGAAATACAATGTAAACAAGGACGACTTTACTCTGACTATTAAAAACACTCGTGAAGATGATGAAGGAATGTACTCCTGTGGTATCGTTACAAAAGAAGAGCAAAAAATCATTAATAGCACCTTCGTAGCTGTGACAGGTAATTAATTTACTATTTTTAAAAGATTAAATTATTTTACTGTTCCAAAATTATGAAATGTAATTAAAAAATGAATATTGCTCTTTAAACATTTGTCCACATTTTGCATCAAAGTATTTTCAAATTAGTGTTTTAGAACATAAAGTATTCTCAGCTGAAATGATGAACACAGTCTCGTGTCTATCAGGCTACAGTTCAGTACAGTACAGCTGTAATTCTGTAGAAAGTTACTTGATAACTGTCTGATCTTTCGTGTGTTTGGAGACACGTCTATCAGATGTCTGTCTTTTTGACCAGATCTTCCTCAGGTAAATGTATCAGTTCTACTAACTCCAGCATCGGGGTCAGTGTCTCCAGGAGAGTCAGTGACTCTGCAGTGCACCGTCTCCTCTGAGATCAGAGCAGAAGATCTCCGAGTGCTCTGGATCACAGCTGCAGGACGATCCTCTCCTGAAATCATTTACACTCATCAGAGCAGCAGTGAGAGGAAGATCAGCTCCTCTTCACACAGCTGTGTGAACACCTTCTCCAAGAACATCTCCAGTGACGCTGATACTGGAACTTACTACTGTGCTGTAGCTGCTTGTGGGAGGTTCATCTTTAGTGATGGAGCAGCAGTTCAACTGAGAAAGCCTGGTAGGATTATTTTTTATTATAAATTATTATTATTAGAATATATTCCATTCAGCCATTATCTGCCGCTTGTCCCAAACGGGGTTGCGGGGGAGTGCTGGAGTCCAACCCAGCGCACACAGGGCGAGGACGGGGGACGCACCCCGGACAGGTCACCAGCCCATCGCAGATTAGAATATATTATAATTTAACATTTATAAATATAAATTGATCATTTATTGATGAATAATAGTTCAGCTGAGTAAGCCTGACTCATTTAATTTACTCTTGTTTTTATTATAATGAATATATAATTACTTCATATTTGCATTTTGGAATGCAGAACTATCAGATGATGATTAAAGATAAACCAACAAACCTTTATTGTACTTTTAAACTGATTATACATTTAATTATAAACTTGACTATATAGTTGATTATAATTTTGAGTATAATTTGACAGTATGGCAGAACTGAATGTATTTAACAGTGATTATCTGCTCATCAACACTTAAACATTTTGGGAACTAAAGCCCCAAAAAGTTTTCATCTAATATTTTGAAGCCCATAAAAACCCATAAAAACTCATTACTAACAGCTTTTTCTAAATAAACTAAATTCTGTAGCATTGATATTTTTATACATGTTCTAAATAAATGTGCTGATTTATCTTCTGTTATTGGTCACATGATGGTGATTCTTCAGTGAAAGTCTTTAAAAAACAGTCCGCTACGTCTGAGCTGATCTACATTTCTTCATTTCTAGATCTCACTGTGATCTCTCTGGGAGCAGCTCTGGTTCTGTGTGTGGCTCTGATCTGTGCTCAGTTCATTTTAAACTGTAACAGAAATCACTGCACTGGTGAGGTTTCTCTCTCAGTCTCGTTTAATGATTTATATATTTATAACTACTGTTTAAAATAATATTGTATTTTTTAAATGTTTAAAACCTGAATTTTGGAATAAGTGCAATTTATTCAATTAAAATAAACTTTAAAATATTGCAATATTTAAAATATCATCAAAATGATATACACACACACACACACACATATATATAGTAAGATGTCTTACTATTTCTTAAGAACAGAAATAAAATGAAAACTATGCAAAAATTAAGTGAAAAGAATTTTTAAAAGATTTAATGAATGTGAATGAATTTAAATTTCTCCTCACAGTGGGATTTAAACGAGCTTCAACTGTGGAGAACACTCCCTCTCAGGTACTCTGTTTCTCCTGCCTGTAGAAGATGTGTAATGATGAGCACTAATCATATCATTCAGACTCTTGATCCTTTATCCCTCCATCCCTGCAGGACCAGGAGGCTGCTGGACTGAATTACGCTGCAGTCCAGTTTAAAGAGAGGAAACCCAGACGGGGCAGAGAGACGAGAGAACAGCCTGAAGAGATTGTTTACTCTCATGTGAGAAGATAAACAAGATCTAAAGCTGTTCAGGAACTGAACACAATAATATTCTTGAATACTCAAATTGTAAAAAGAGTAACAGAGAATAGAACAGAAGAAGATTTTGGGATGAAGACCTTACAGATCTGATCCTGGACTTTATGCTGTAACTGAAATATTTTAATAATTTGCGAGTGTATTTTAGATTTTGATCTTTCCCCACATCGTCATGAGTTTAATTCATTTTCTGTTCAGCTGCACAGAAACGAGCAGGGCTTCTAACCCAGAGCCATAAACAGGATTAAATCAGCCGGGTCGGCCGTGGCTCAGTGTGTAGGGACCAGGCCCCATGATCCAAAGATTGTTCAAGTGCCTGGCAAGTAGGTTAACCAGAGATGCCCTAGAGAAAGGTACCATCCCCATAACTGCTCCCCGGGTGCTGGATGTGACTGTCTGTGCTGCACGGTGTGTGTGTGGGTTAAATACAGAGAAGCATTTGGTTTCACAATGACAAATAGTCACTTTCACCTCACTGAGGTATTTAAGAATATTACAGAAATATCAAACACAATTTCCTAAAATCTGGAGCTGCATCACGTTTCACAAGCAGAATTTCTCAGTGAATTTCAATCCTGTTCTTCTGCTGAACACTTCAGTACAGACATCGATACTAAAGAAGAGATGGTTTATGTTTTATACACTGTTTTTCATCACAACAAATACTTCAGACATATACCTGAATAAAATGTATTTGTTAAACTACTTTCATAAATATTTTTAAAAAGTTATTTTGAGACATTAAATGTTTCTTGAAAGATACTTTTGGGAAAAGTGCAAAACAATCTGAAAGTTATTACAAAATAAACTCTATAGCACTTATGGAAAGCATTTAGGCAATATTTATTCTGTATATGTTCACACACACACACACACACACACACAGACACACATACATGTGTGCACACAAATACACAGACACACACAGACATACAAACACACACACGCACACACACTCAACCACATGCACACTCACACACAGACACACATACACATATGCACACAAACACATATATACACACATACACATATGCACACAAACACACACATATAAACATGCACACACAGACACATGTATGCACACACACACAAACACACACATGCACGTACACACACACTCACACAGACACATGTATGCACACAAGCAAACACACTCACACACACAAACAGACACACAGACAGACACACAAACACCCACACACACAGACAGACACACACACACACACACACACACACAAACACACACACATACACACAAACACATCTGTTTACTGCTAGAGTAAATCTCTGAAAGAAGGTTTAGAGCATGTGTGTGTGTGTGTGTGTGTGAGCAGACTAGGGTGAGTCTCTACCTTTTTCCTGATGAGCGCTGGGACAGAGTCCAGCACCCTGATGATGAAGGTTAGGATGAGCGTCTTATGCTTTAACATAAAGTAAGAAAAGCATCTAAAGGCATCTAACCGCTAGGCAGTGGTGGCCTGGGGGTTAGGGAGTTGCCCCCGCATAAGAAGATATTGGGTTCGATTCCTTCACCAGTAGGTTGCCCTGAGGTCCAATTTTGTTGTGGTTCACTGTGTGCTGTGCTGTGACCTCGCGATGACAAGGGTTGACACTTTCACTTCATGTTTTATTTCAAATGAACTAAAAGTATAAACAGGTTTTAATTATTTGCACAGTATTAGTTTCATTTCCAAATTTAATAAACTTACTTTCATGAAATTTTATTAAGAATATGTTTATTCATGTACAGAAACATGACAGTTTTATTTCCATTAAACATGTCAGACGTCCCCGTTTCAGTAAGTGAGACTCTGGTCTTTTGGTTCTGGTTGCCTTGGAAACATTGAACCCTGAACATGGGTTAGTCATTGTGTGTGTAATAAAATAGATCATCTGATGCTGCTGGAGCTCACGAGCATGTTTATATTTCATTAACACTAAGAACACAGTCAAGTTCACTTCAGACTAATAAACATGTGACATATAACAAGCAGACAGAAATAAATTATAATTCAGCCAATGAGCTTCAACACATCAGCCCAGTCAGATAAAAGAGTTTAATGCTGTTGAAACCGCTTCCTTTCCAGTTTTCTTTCAATAAGAAGAGCCTCTTTCATGATGATGACCTCAGTTTGGACTCTCGTCTTCTTTTTCTACATAACATGTAAGTTTATAAACTTAACGCTTCAGAGATTCCTGCTCCTTAGTTTGGGTGTTTAATAGTTTTCTTCTTCGACTGATATCATATTCCTGTGATTTTACAGATCCTGCTCAAGCTGCAGATCTTCAGGAGCGATTATTTATCTCCGCTCGGTCTCGTGCTGCTGTTACTCTGGACTGTAAAGAACATCTCACTCCTGGAACTGAGGAGTTTCGTGTTTGGTACAAACAAAAACTGGGGCAGGAACCTCAAGAAGTGTTGGTATTGTTTAGTGGCAAGAACGTTTCCAGTTTTTCATCACATCTCAAACAATCAGACTTCATCTTACATCCCAATTTTTCTTTGACTATCAAACAACTTACTGAAGATTATGAAGGAGTGTACTAAAGGCATTCTTGTAAGCGTGACAGGTAATGAATCTACTGTTTCACAGTTAATCATTAAGTCACATTTAAGATTTCTATCAGAAACATCTGTACAAGAAATGTTTTAAAAGGACGCAGATGCTGTAGAATATTTTAAGGTATGTGTAGCACCGTAAAGCAATTTTAGAGCCTCATTATTGTTTCAGTCTTCATGAACATTTTGCACACTGTAAAGAGCAGCTGCTGCAGAAAAATAACTATTAAATAACTTTTAAAACTCAATTACAGATTAAATGTTGTATTTTATATAAAAATAACAGCTTTAGTTATTCAGCTGAGAAAGGACACAAAAAGACATCACACAGATAATTCATGACATTCAGGAAACATCTCATTTTACAATTTAGTTTAGTTTCATGTTTAGGTAAAGTTTCATTTGATTGCTGTCCAAAAAATAAATAAAAGTTTACAGATGAAGGCAAAAACTTTTCTTCTCATTCAAGTTCATGTAAAGTTCACATTAATTTTGGCACCTATTTATCAGTTCATTCATCAAACACTATTAACAGCAGCTGCAGTTTTCAAATGAGATAAATATTAAATGTACAGTTATTCAGCTTATTTATTTGCAGATAGATAGATAGATAGATAGATAGATAGTTTTCTCTGTTTACAGTACTAAAACAATACATTAATACACTAAATTCACGCTGATTAAACTGTTTGAAGTTGTTTCTGTCATTTTTGAACAAACATAACTTTGCTAACATTCATCTCTGAACTCCTACAAACTTAAAAGACCAAAAATGTCTCTTCAGCACTAATAATCCATTATCTTCCATCACTGTCTGTGTGATGTTAAACAGATCCTCCAGAGAAAATCTCGGTGCTCCAAGTTCCAGTAAGGATGTCGATTCCTCCAGGAGAGTCGGTGACCCTGCAGTGTGAGGTTCTCTCTGAGATCAGAGCAGATCTTAGAATTTTCTGGTTCAGAGCTGCAGAACAATCCTCTCCTGAAATCATGTTCTCTCATCCGAGCAGCCATCAGTGTAAAATCAGCTCTCCTGCACAAAGCTGTGTGAACACCTTCTCCATGAACATCTCCAGCATCAACGATACTGGAACTTACTTCTGCGCTGTGTCCACTTGTGGGAGGATTATCGTTGGAAACGGGACAACAGTTCACTTCAGTGAGTCTCTGTTTGTACTGAGAACACTTGTATACATGATTTTTATTGAATTCTTTTTTGTTTGTTTTTTTTTAATTCTATAGATTTTTAATTCTATTTTTATTTGATCTTCCAGGGGACTCTGTGGTGGTTTATCTGGGAGCAGCTTTGGGAGCTTGTTTGGTTGTGATCTTTGCTGAAGCCGTTTTAATCTGGAAGGCAAGAAGCTGTGAACACTCCTGTGGTATGTGTCTCCTTCATACTGTTATGAATGTGCTGTTTTTGTTTATTGTTTTTTTTAGGAAAAAATGAGTTTCTCTAGTTTTTTAAAAAGATTTAAACAGTTTTTGGGGACAGTGGTGGCCTAGTGTTTAGGGCGTTGGCCGCATGATCGGAGGATCGGGGGTTCGAACCCCTTCCCAATAGGTTGCCCTGAGATACCCTTGAGCGAGGTGCCATCCCCGTCATGCTCCTCCCTGCGATGGGCTGGTGACCTGTCCAGGGTGTGTCCCCCGTCCTTCGCACTGTGTGAGCTGTGATGGACTCCAGCACTCCCCTGCGACCCCGCTTGGGACAAGTGGCAGAAAATGACTGACTGAATGACTAAACAGTTTGTGCTGGTGCTGGAAGAGAGGTGAGTTCACTCAGGTTGTCACTTTAAGCGGCTGATCTGATCTGACTGGGAACAACTTCCGCCTCATCAAGGACGTCAGGTGTGGACAAGGGTTCAAAGGTCACAATGAGTCAGAGCAGAGCGTCAGTCATTCTCGGTGTAATTCGTGCGGGTGTTTCTGTGTTTCTTATGTTGAATCAAGTAAAGTCACAGATCCCTGGTTACAGATTTATATCTGGACCAAACCACCAACACGGTACAAGGGTCAAGAACATTTTTACAGTTTATTATCATGAGGATGAATTTATAACACATTTCATTTTTTTATTTGTTTTCATTTTAAGGGAAAACACTTGAGAGCCACTATTTCCTGAAGGTGCTACCAGACCAGGTATGTTTCATAAAATTAAATTACATTTCACTGATTCTAATAATTAGGAGTGTTTACACAGACATGTGTATGTTGTAATGTTCAGACTGGTCATTTGAAGGTCCTGCTTTTTTAGTATAAAACTATTTATACCTGCTAGTTATTTTGGAAAAACGATGAGATTCATGATAATCTATATTTACTCCTGAGATCTGGCTGCTTCTTAAAAATAAAGTGAACTTTTTAAAAATCTGAATTTCTTGATTTAACCTGGTTTGCAAACACAGCTTCAGTAAAATATCAGATAAATAAAATATACCGAGCTGACCAGAACTCAGATCTACACCAATCATTCATAATATTAATAATATCTGATCAAAGCATAAACTCCACAAGACCTTCAAGGTGTGTCGTGACACCAAGATTTTAGCAGCAAAAAAAAGCAGCATCTCCAGCTGATGCTCCTGCTGTCCAGCCTTTAAGCGCTGCGTGCTGTGCTGGAGATGATCCGACTCAGTCGTCCATACTGGGATCTTATCAGACAATCCTCACACTTGATCATTTTTACTGCTTCTGAAAACTTCAAGAACTGACTATTCACTTGTTGTCTAATATATCCACCATTAACTACTACTACTACTGCTACTGCTAATAATAAAACTGTTCCCTAAATCCTGAAAATATAATAGAATTTTAAGTTGATGATGTAAAACTGAGAAACTAAAATCTTAAACATGTTCTCTTTAAAAACTGCGCTGAACTGAACTAAACTGTGGGCTGATTTTACAGCCGCTCTCAGAAAACGGTGAGGAAATGTTCACACCTCCAGAATCTGCTGTGGTTTTAACACACATTCACACCAGCAGCCTCTCCAGGCTGCCTCTCAGTCTCTACATGAGGGTCACAGATGGGTCAGTGCTGATGTTCACAGTGATAAAAGTGTCCCATCTCAGGAAAACAGAACAACAGCAGAACAACAGCAACACAAAACAAATAATAACAACAGCAAGAACTTTACTTTATGATCATTTCTGTTAACTTAGTGTTAGACGTAGGAATTTAAAAACCACAGCAACAAGATTATTTCTATAAAATATTTTAAACACTTTCAACAGTAAATTCTGTGTGACTTGAATGGAGCTTTTAATCTGCACAGTGGACATTAAAGAGCAGGCTGAACTGGTGAGGTATCATCTGTACTGGTGATGCTGTTTATAGAGGAGATCATGATTTAAAGGGAGCAGGTTGGTGATTTTGGTGACTCAAAGTGAAGGTGACTATTTTTAGTGTGAAACAACACAGCGAACCGAAATACATCCTCTATATTTAACACACACACACACCCTGTTGCAGTGGGCAGCTTTAACCAGCACCCTGAGAGCAATGATAGGGACAGTACCATGCTCAAGTGTTGCTCTGGTATTTGAGCCCATGACTTTTCTAATCCCTATAATCCTGGGACCTAGTCTTTAAACTCTAGGCCACCGCCGCTCATGTGATGCTGTTGCATGGTGTGATGGGTATTCACACAGACACACAGTCACTTTCACGGGTAAGGATTGGCCTTCGTAAGAAAAAAATATTTTGGGGTTGAGGATATACTGCCACCTAGTGGAGCTGCACATTTCAGCACTTCTGTTCTCTTTTTATTTTCTCTATAAAAGGATCCTGATGCTGAAGAGTTCAACGCTGCGTTACTTTTCTCTGAGAACAAGATGAAGAAAAGAGTGCTGATGGAGAATGTTTACACCAAAGTGAAATTCTTACTAGTTCCTGATAACAGAGCGACTCAGTGAAGAAAGAGAGGAAGTTAATGGAGTGATGGAGAGGGTGTGCTGTTCTATCATGTTAGAATATCAATATGGTTTAATGTTTTTACTTCTTTTCACTTCATCAAAACACGATTTTACATAATTTTCATGAACTACTGTTTACCTGCCAAGTTAATCCCAACACAGCTCAGACTGAATTAGTCCTCACAGCTAACAGACAGAGTTCACAGTGTTTCAGAAAATGATCATCTGGAATCATCTGCTCCTGTTTCTTCACTGCTTCATGTCTTCAGTTAGACGCTTTGTTCTGCTTGAAGGTTCAGATGTAGTCTTGCTGATTTAGTGTAAAAACAATGTCCATAATAGTCTACAATAATTATAATAAATACTTTTCAGTGCCTTTGACATGATTCTGATGTCTGTGTGTCTGATTGTCTCTAATTTTAACTTCAAAAATCTACAAAGGACATCATTTGACCAGAGGTGCCTAAACTTTTGGATGTATATCAAATAACGGATCGGGTTTTGTCTCCTGTAGCAGGTCTTTACAGAACAGCTGTTATGTGCACCTGTACTGGGGAAAGAGGAAGACACCTGAGCAGGATCGCCCGACTGTCTAACTGCCTCCAGCTGAGAGAAAACAGCTCAGACAGACCAGGAGTACGAACAAAAATATAATACTTTATTAGGGAGACACCACAACACCAAAGCTATCACACTAACTCACACACAGGGAAAAGGGGAACAAACACAGAGACATCCAGACGAACAGGCGACAGTGAAACACATACTGAACCTGAACGAGAATACTGGGGATCTGCCTGAACACACTGGAACCTGTAAATTAACAAAGGATATTAGCGCGGAGGCTAATGCTAACCGCTAACCGCTACTATCTAGCAGGGTTGAACATACACATTAACAAGGTTATCATCAACACTGTGATTCATAAGAAAGCAGAAAAATAATAGTCTCATCTCAGTACAAACTCCAGGTTACCTCACTTGGGGAACCAAAACCCCAACGCACCCACTACACATTACAATGTTCAATTTATTCCCCCTTGCTGCAGAGGTTCCACCAGTGGTTCCACTTTGGTGATAATTACAGCAAGAGGGTCTTCAGTTGGTGGCTCACAACAACAGCAGCTCAATCATATCAGTTTAAGAAATGATTTAAAGATATGAATCCTTCACTCCTCACTTTAGTTCACTTCATTCCTCCAGAAAAGCAGCAGTTCAGCTTCTCTCTGTCTTTAATCTCTCTCTCCTGCCTCGCCTCTGCTCATGGTGCTCAGAGTCACAGCCTGGAGAGAGCTGCACTGAAACTCTGTGGTTTGGTCAGAACGAATGATCACTCAGACCAGAAACACTCATCAGCTTCTTACTTTAGTGCGGGTGTGAGTGTGTGTGTGTGTGTGTGTGTTAGTGTGTGTGTGTGTGGATCTGTACGTGTGTGTTCTTCCTGTAAGACCCTGTTCCTCCACCAGGGGGAGTCAGAGCGCTGTAGTGAGAGCAGCGAGTGAGCCGGTAATGAAGAACAGTTCCTACAGCTGTCACTCCTCCTTTACAAACACAACCAGCAGCAAGTCTTTACTGGACCGTTTTCACCAGTTTGCCGGTAATTTTGGTCCAGTTCACTCTCGAGTCTCCCCTTTTTTCTGTCTTAGTTAAGTCTCCTCGGATCTGTGTGCGGCACTTCGTCTCTCCTGCCGGTTTGTTCACCGTTTTGAGACTGTTCTGTGATTGGTTGGATTTAGTTCTACCTGTTTAACCCTTTAGTTTCCACCTGGGTTTTACTGAGTGATTCTGATTGGCTGGTTGCAGCAGTTCACTCTTGGGTCCAAACCCAGTGTGTCTCTCTGTGTCTGGAGTCACATCGAAACACTTCTCGATATAAATTTTATTTTTATATTAAAGATTAATTTTTATTAATAGCAATGTTTCAATTTATTGTAGAGTATCTTCACTCTGACAGCACAGTCAAAACACAGAAATGCCTAAAAGCGTTTGTCACGAAAAAATGTTCATTCTTTAAAGTGTTTTGTACAAGATACAACATAAAACTGCAGATTTGTGACAAAATTTCAGCAATAAACATGATTTTTTATCCTATTTTAACACATTTGGTGAAAATACACAACTACGGAAGTCCATATTTATATATTTCTATATTTCACATGATATTAAACAAAACTACAAAACTGTTTTTTAGTTTCACATTTCACTTCATTTCTGTGTGGATGTGTTGATTCACACTGGATGATCTGGATAATCTCTAAAACTGCACTTCAGTGAA
Organism: Hepsetus odoe; assembly: GCA_017165825.1. Taxonomy (NCBI): domain Eukaryota; kingdom Metazoa; phylum Chordata; class Actinopteri; order Characiformes; family Hepsetidae; genus Hepsetus; species Hepsetus odoe. The sequence continues at coordinate 16,330 of JABMDN010000396.1, forward strand.
CATTACAGCTCCAATCTGAATATTTACAGATAAACTGTCCTCTGTAGAAAAGATCTGAAATGCTTTATTTATTATTTAATATTGATTTTAATCAAGGCAAGATGGCACCCTGTCTCCTCCTGGTGGACAGAGTTGGTATAACATGTGTCTCCCAATTTGGGCACTACTACATGAAAGTGAAAATGAAAATGAAAGTTACTTTCTGGGTAAATGGGTGAAGCTTTGGGTGGCCCTGGCGATACTGCAGCTTTTGCGGGTTTGTGAAAATAATGCCTGAAGATCTCGTAACTCCACAGGAAAGCGTCTACAACAACCACAGCGTTTCTTAATAATAATTCAGAGATTGTGGAGGAAGCGTTTATAGAACCTTGTCCTCTTTTTTAGAGCCTCCAGTCTTTACTGAACTTTTTACAGCAGCAAAAAGACAAGTAAGTTTTTAACGATACTAATTCAGCTGGAAGAGCCAACCAATCATAAGACTGGTTTCTGTTCACTCCTCACTCTGACAGCACAGTCAAAACACAGAAAGGCCTAAAAGGATGTAACAGCTGGAGGAGTGAATATATACACACAAATCAAACCCACTGGACTCTTCACTGCCCAGAGACGGACGGGCAGCTTCTCCAGGGTGTTTTGCTCTGTGAGCAACACTGGCTGGGACGCCCGGCAGATAGAATGGACAGATGGTTGGGTGGACGGTTGGACAGATGGATGAATGTTCTCATACAAGATTTGACCTTTCATTGTGTCTCTGTCCTTGGTCCTGAAAAGGCATGTTGCTTTTCTCCATGGTGCTGAAAGCTTCTCTAGAAACTTCTAGAACTTATATTTAATAACCTCTGTTTTAAATATTTAACTCTATAATAAGCTGTGAGTTTGGTTTTGTGTGTATAATTCTATGGTTGTGTGTAATGATGGGAAATGTTATCAATGTGTGCTGAACTTTACAGAGAGTGAAACACCACCTTCATCAGGAGTGTGTGTTCAACATTGAAACTGATGCAAACATCTAAGGTCAGCTATAAAAAAAATGTTTCAACCCTTCCCCCTAAACAATCAAACAAACAAACAAATAACAACAACAGCAATAATAACATTGTTGTTATCGTCATTATTTTAATTATTATTGCAGTTCTGCTTAAAGTCACATGAGGGCATCTGAACTCCAGCATGTGTCTGTAAGGTTTCTACAAATTTCAGATTTTCAATTTAAAATAATAAAATCTTAGACCTGATCATTTATCTTAAAAATAAAAATAACAATAATGCATTTGTATTTATATTATTTTTTGATATAACTTTCTATTTTTGTATTTTGCCACCTTCTCTAACAGAGATGGTACAAACACAGGTTCAATCAGCTTTTACTGGAGTGTTAATGTTGGGTGTGGTTGATGTTATACAGTAGATATTCCTTTATAGAAATGGGAAAAATGTGAGCTGGACCAAACCAGGTCGCTCAGGTCTTTCTTATAAAGGACCCATTTGGACATCTGGGTTATCTGGGTGTCTGCTTTTCCTTCTTTATCCAACTCAGGACAATTCCCAAAAGAAATTCCTCTCACCCTCAGATAAACAGATACACAGTTATACCAGTTACACCAGTTCTAGACTTTACATCAAAAATCAGATCATTCATTCTAAACCATTATTATTAAACTAAACATTAGACCACACGGCTGATTTGGTTGCTTTTGAAGATTTACTGCTGAATCAAATAAACTGGGAGAAAAAAAATCATAAGTTTTGAATGTATTGTGAATGATCTCTTATAACATTTTTGATGAATAAATAGAAACATGTACACTAACAGGATCATTTTTCAGTTGGTTCTGTCTTGAGGAAGATGTGTCTAGAATATTTACAAAGCCTGCAATGAGGTGATAAATCATTTGCACATGACTGTAGGCAGTTCAGCCACTGAAATGCTGAGAAGGTCCAGAGAAGAGTTCAGCAGGTTATAATTAGTGATTACACAAAGTGATAATAATGGCTCTCAGGATGTTCAGCTCAGGAAGGTGAGGTCATTTTCACTTACTGTGTCATGAAGATTTTAGACTTTAGCAGTTCAAATAAAAAACGGAGAACCGCAGAGGCTGGAAGGGGATTTACAGCAAACTACTCTGAACCCTGGAGCAGCGGTGGTCTAGTGTTTAGGACTAGGCTCCAGGATCAGAAGATAATGGGTTTGAATCCCAGACCATTAGGTTCCCTCAGATTCCCTTGAGCAAGGTACCGTCTCCATCACTGCTCCCTGGGCACTGGCTATAGCTGCCACTGCTGCAGGGTGTGCGTGGGTAAAAAGGGTTAATTTCACTGTGTTTCACTGTGTTCTGTGTTTCACAACAACAAACAGTCTCTCTGATCACTGTCTGTCTGTCTGATCAGTCAGTTTGGACCAGAGGTGGGAGGTGGAGCTTATCCTGAGACCCAGTCATTCTATTGAACACACCCAAATCTAATCCCCAGAGAAAAGAATAAACAATAAAGAGATGATCTAGAGCAGACAAAGATGAGACTATGATTATCATGTCCAATGTCCCATGTGTACAGCCTTGTCCAACCTCCACTCCAATCACTGGGACTGTGCAGGAGGAACTGAACTACTTTTGGATGAACTGGAGGGACATTTAGGATCCAAAGAAGTCACTGCTTTGCTTTGAGCAGTCAGAAATAAGGTGGTCAGAAATTTGACCAATCAGAAATAAGGTGGAGGACAACTGACACATTGTGAAACAACAAATTACACTCTGAGATTGTGCAGGACAGGACAGATAGCATTATTGAGTCATAGAGAATGTTAAAAGAAACACAGACACACACACGCACACACACACACACACACACACACACACACACACACACACACGCACCAGGACAATGGTCTGAATAATTCTTGAAGAACATTAGTGGAAAACTCAATGTGGTTTACAAGAAGAAGAGACCCCCCCTCCCCACGCTCCTCTGCTGAGAGCTGATAAATCTCACACGATCTACAATCCTGCTGCTTAACAAGTGCAGAGAAAACAGTGCAGTACATACACAGCTTGCAGTGAGATATAAAGACAATATAACAGCAATATAAAGAAACATTAGTGAGAATATTTACTGAGACAGTTCTCAGCCTGGTCTGGAACTCGACACAAAACCACTTGGTGGATTTTATGAACGTGCTGCATCTTCTTTCCATCACAACATCAGTGCTGAATTAAACACTGTAATTATAACCAATAAGAATGAATCTATTCCACTGCATTAAACTATATGTGCTACTACTGCTACTACTACTACTGATACTACTACTGCTACTGCTACTACTACTACTGCTGCTGCTACTGCTACTGCTACATTTACATTTACATTTACATTTACATTTACGGCATTTAGCAGACGCTCTTATCCAGAGCGACTTACTACTACTACTGCTATTAATAGTACTACGGCTACTGCTACTGCTACTACTACTACGGCTACTGCTACTGCTACTGCTACTGCTACTGCTACTACTACTACGGCTACTGCTACTGCTACTGCTACTGCTACTAAAAATAACAATAACTGTATTATTATTCTCAAATGCATGTACACACAAAAAGGTCAACGGACAAATTAATGAAGAAGCCAGACACGTATCACTTTATCTGTTATCAGATCAGTTTCTGAAAAATCTCTTGAGCTCGTTGGGTTGAAGGTGAATGATCAAAGAAAAATCAACTTTTTCAGAATAACATGCAGTTTATAGTTTCACTCAGGTCATAAAACACTTTTTTATTTCAAATTATATTTTTGATCTCTAATCAGATTTCACTTTCAGAAGTCATTTATTTAATGTTTGCTTATTTATTAATACTTATTTTTCTCATCTACCCATCATACTAAATACCAAGAGATAACTCTTTATTTCTGATGCTGATAAACATAATTCTTCATCAATTATTAATATTTCATACTTTTATTTCAGCACTTTCAAGCTTACATGTTGTTTCTGAAAATAATTGCTGCTTCAGTGCCGACTGTCAGAATCAGCTCAGCATCCTGTGGAAACTTTGAGAAGTGTGAGGCTGTTTTTTCTGAGAAACCGGACCAAGGCTCGTCAGAGCGTCCTGCAGAGACACACCAGAGGCTTTTTAGTGGTGTGATGGTTCAAACACAGAGACACTGATGAGCGTCTGAGCTGCAAAAACCACCAACGAGTGAAGCAGCGTCCAAAGCAGAGACGTTCACTGACACTTCAAAGGTGGAGTTTCACAAACCTGCACACACGGACACACGCTTTCATTAAAATATAAAACAGACACTTTATACTTCCATTTTATCTAGACAGTTTAGATCATTTTAAAATAAAGCATAAAACCAATTTTATACCTGAAAATAAAGTTTAGCTGTATTATTTAATATATTCATTACATTAATAAAGTTATAATTACATTATACTGAGCTGTGTTCTCTGTAGAGAATAAGGACTTATGTGTGCTCGGGAAATCACCTAAATGAAACTTCTCCACGAGGTGATCAGACTTTTGTAAAGTGTATTTGGGACATAAAGTTATTTTCATTTAACAATCTGAAAAACTAACCAACAGATTATGTCCAAAAGTATGCAGACAGATCTTCACAAAGCTGCGGTCAGTAAAAGTGTGAATGTTGAATGTCAAGCGTCAGCAGAAGGCTTATGATGAGCTCTCCTGCATTGAGCTGAGGAGCTGAGGAGATATGGATCTGTGGAGCCGTGGAGATGTGGATCTTTGGATCTGTGGATATTGTGTGACCACAGTCAAGTTTCCTCAGGATGGCTTGTAGTGGTCAGAAATCATTTAGATCTTTAGCAGTCAGGGTTTATCTCCGTTAGATTTTCTGAAAATGTTGCTGGGGGGGGGTGCAGCTCCAAACTGGGGCAACTCCCTAACCACAAGGCCACCGCTGCCCCTGGTAAGAAGGAAAAGATATCAGTTGCAGCTTTTATACTCTGGTGAAGGAGGAGCCATAGTGTTACTCCGCCCACACACTGTCCTGATATACACTGATATTACACTAACACACTGGTCAGATTTTCCATGAAATACTCTTATGTCTTGATTTATGTTAAAGTTTATTTTATTTGCATGTTTGCAGAAGAAAAGACTAAATTGCATCAGTGTAACTAGAAGCTCCAATACTCTACTAAAGACCAGCCCAGTAAACAGAACAGGAAGTGAGTCTGATCGCTGTTATAATGTCTGTGGATTTATGTTTGACTAGAGTATCTCACTTCAGTGTACACACTATTCTGAGATTGTCCTCTCGTCTTCTGTCCTCTTTTAGTTTTCTTCTTAGTTAAGTGCAACAAAGCATCTTGATCCTGAAAAGATATCACAGAACATCCAAAAAATATCAGTTTCTCGGTTTCTGGCCAGATCTTTCTTCACTCAAAAAGCCCTCCTTTGTCCGACAACCAGAACAAATCACATATTGCATCCAATCAGATTTCAGAATTTTTTAGACTTTAGAACTCACTTTTGGAGCTCCCCATGGCTCATGATGGTCCCTTCTGCAGCACTGCTCCCTGGGTGCTGGATATGGCTATTAACACTAGTATATTATTCTTAGACCAAGGCTATTCAATCTGATAATATCTGAAAATCAGGCGCTATTTAAAATTGATTATCCATTGACAAGAATAATATGAAGAAATGTAAATGATTCATCTGTAAGAAGTTTATTGATGTTTTAAGAAGATGTTCCTGTGCTTACACACACCTTTGTATTTCAGTCTTCCTGACCACATTGATAGTGAACACACACCAGGAGCAGTGGGCTGCAATGCTTGTGCCAATACTTGCTCTGGTGCTTCTGTTAAAAAAATGAAAAGGGTGTTTTTTAAAAATAGTGTTGCATTTTTCTCTTGAATCACTGAATGAAAACAATAGAAGTTCATCGCTTGACATTGATAAAATCAATATGTTAAAGAAAAAAAAGTCAAATGTCTCATCAAACGTTATAGAAACAATAAGTGTGAATTAGTTCAGCACTGAGTTTTCTGAGATGTTATTGGCTGTTACATGTGCTGAATTTTGAGTGACAATAGATAATCACTAATTTCTTCAAGACTAGAAGAAAATTAAATCATGGGTGCCTGACAAATGATGTGAATAATAAACAACTGTTTCATGCAATCAGAAAAAAAATCATTTTATTTCACTGCAGACAGTTTGAACTCAACTTTATATTATTTAGTAAAATACTTCCCCAGACCACTCAACAAACTAATCCAACATTTTGGTATGTTAGGATTAAATAATGTTCTTTTTAATAATGTTCAGAGCAGATCATCTCAAATCTGAAATGAATGAAGTGCAGAAAGATCCAGTCATATTTAAAATATGCTCTCTTCAGTCATAGGTCAGAAGGTTGCTCCTGTCAACTGAACACTGGTGCTGTTAGGATCTTTGGGTAACGTGACAACACTTTATTTTGTCGAATGAAACTGACCAGACAAAACATGAATTATCTTGGGTTCAAACTGTCTGCAATGAAAAGCAAGTGAAAGTAAATGTAAGAATCTCAGGTTTTTCAGTTTTGTTCCACTTTGTTCCTGATTTGAGTTCAAACTGAGTCTGGCCTGCATTCAGCCTTAACAGTGCTGATGCTATATATATATATATGTGTGTCTCGAAAGCTGAAACCAAGGAGAACCCAAATGTCCATCATGCTGAGCAATGGGAGGATCCATCCAATGATTTGGTAATCAGTTATTCTCCCAGTCTTCATGTTCATGGACGGTTGTGGCTTCGCTGGAGATCAGACTCACTTACATGCTTTGTTGGTTCTCTAAAGACCATAAGTGCTATTTTTACTTCAGCTTTTCTTCATCAACCTCATTTTAAAGCAGTTAAACAGGCTGTATAATGTCCGAGAACATTCAGATATAGAACCATGTGTTTTGGAACCTAAACTACATGTGATGATGCTCGTCTTATTAAAAGGTGGGTATGGGTCAAAGAGTGGAAAAAGAAAAAAAAATCTCATATTTGTGAGCCAATGAGATTCATCTTTCAGAGCCAGCAGCTAATACTCAAATGGTTTCTTTCCAGTTTGCGTCAAACAAAAGCTGCATCTCCCACGATGAAGACTCAAGTGTGGATTATCATTTTATTTCACTACTTATTATGTAAGTTATGAACTTTTACAAAAGATATACTTTTAGATTCTTGAATTTTATCTTCTGGAATTTTATTTTCTGGTTCTCTCAGCTCTGACTTTAATCCACGTTGTAGGTTCTGCTGAAGCTGTGGACAGTCATGGACAAACTTTTATCTCGGCTAAGTTTGGTGAAGATGTTTCTCTTCACTGCAAGTTTGGAAAGTCTGATCAAGGCAGCAGAATTTGGTACAAACAGCGTCTGGGACAGAATCTGGAGAAAGTGGCAACACAGCTAGATGACACAAAAGCACCCTTTATTGAAGGGAAGAAAGAGACGAAATACAATGTAAACAAGGACGACTTTACTCTGACTATTAAAAACACTCGTGAAGATGATGAAGGAATGTACTCCTGTGGTATCGTTACAAAAGAAGAGCAAAAAATCATTAATAGCACCTTCGTAGCTGTGACAGGTAATTAATTTACTATTTTTAAAAGATTAAATTATTTTACTGTTCCAAAATTATGAAATGTAATTAAAAAATGAATATTGCTCTTTAAACATTTGTCCACATTTTGCATCAAAGTATTTTCAAATTAGTGTTTTAGAACATAAAGTATTCTCAGCTGAAATGATGAACACAGTCTCGTGTCTATCAGGCTACAGTTCAGTACAGTACAGCTGTAATTCTGTAGAAAGTTACTTGATAACTGTCTGATCTTTCGTGTGTTTGGAGACACGTCTATCAGATGTCTGTCTTTTTGACCAGATCTTCCTCAGGTAAATGTATCAGTTCTACTAACTCCAGCATCGGGGTCAGTGTCTCCAGGAGAGTCAGTGACTCTGCAGTGCACCGTCTCCTCTGAGATCAGAGCAGAAGATCTCCGAGTGCTCTGGATCACAGCTGCAGGACGATCCTCTCCTGAAATCATTTACACTCATCAGAGCAGCAGTGAGAGGAAGATCAGCTCCTCTTCACACAGCTGTGTGAACACCTTCTCCAAGAACATCTCCAGTGACGCTGATACTGGAACTTACTACTGTGCTGTAGCTGCTTGTGGGAGGTTCATCTTTAGTGATGGAGCAGCAGTTCAACTGAGAAAGCCTGGTAGGATTATTTTTTATTATAAATTATTATTATTAGAATATATTCCATTCAGCCATTATCTGCCGCTTGTCCCAAACGGGGTTGCGGGGGAGTGCTGGAGTCCAACCCAGCGCACACAGGGCGAGGACGGGGGACGCACCCCGGACAGGTCACCAGCCCATCGCAGATTAGAATATATTATAATTTAACATTTATAAATATAAATTGATCATTTATTGATGAATAATAGTTCAGCTGAGTAAGCCTGACTCATTTAATTTACTCTTGTTTTTATTATAATGAATATATAATTACTTCATATTTGCATTTTGGAATGCAGAACTATCAGATGATGATTAAAGATAAACCAACAAACCTTTATTGTACTTTTAAACTGATTATACATTTAATTATAAACTTGACTATATAGTTGATTATAATTTTGAGTATAATTTGACAGTATGGCAGAACTGAATGTATTTAACAGTGATTATCTGCTCATCAACACTTAAACATTTTGGGAACTAAAGCCCCAAAAAGTTTTCATCTAATATTTTGAAGCCCATAAAAACCCATAAAAACTCATTACTAACAGCTTTTTCTAAATAAACTAAATTCTGTAGCATTGATATTTTTATACATGTTCTAAATAAATGTGCTGATTTATCTTCTGTTATTGGTCACATGATGGTGATTCTTCAGTGAAAGTCTTTAAAAAACAGTCCGCTACGTCTGAGCTGATCTACATTTCTTCATTTCTAGATCTCACTGTGATCTCTCTGGGAGCAGCTCTGGTTCTGTGTGTGGCTCTGATCTGTGCTCAGTTCATTTTAAACTGTAACAGAAATCACTGCACTGGTGAGGTTTCTCTCTCAGTCTCGTTTAATGATTTATATATTTATAACTACTGTTTAAAATAATATTGTATTTTTTAAATGTTTAAAACCTGAATTTTGGAATAAGTGCAATTTATTCAATTAAAATAAACTTTAAAATATTGCAATATTTAAAATATCATCAAAATGATATACACACACACACACACACATATATATAGTAAGATGTCTTACTATTTCTTAAGAACAGAAATAAAATGAAAACTATGCAAAAATTAAGTGAAAAGAATTTTTAAAAGATTTAATGAATGTGAATGAATTTAAATTTCTCCTCACAGTGGGATTTAAACGAGCTTCAACTGTGGAGAACACTCCCTCTCAGGTACTCTGTTTCTCCTGCCTGTAGAAGATGTGTAATGATGAGCACTAATCATATCATTCAGACTCTTGATCCTTTATCCCTCCATCCCTGCAGGACCAGGAGGCTGCTGGACTGAATTACGCTGCAGTCCAGTTTAAAGAGAGGAAACCCAGACGGGGCAGAGAGACGAGAGAACAGCCTGAAGAGATTGTTTACTCTCATGTGAGAAGATAAACAAGATCTAAAGCTGTTCAGGAACTGAACACAATAATATTCTTGAATACTCAAATTGTAAAAAGAGTAACAGAGAATAGAACAGAAGAAGATTTTGGGATGAAGACCTTACAGATCTGATCCTGGACTTTATGCTGTAACTGAAATATTTTAATAATTTGCGAGTGTATTTTAGATTTTGATCTTTCCCCACATCGTCATGAGTTTAATTCATTTTCTGTTCAGCTGCACAGAAACGAGCAGGGCTTCTAACCCAGAGCCATAAACAGGATTAAATCAGCCGGGTCGGCCGTGGCTCAGTGTGTAGGGACCAGGCCCCATGATCCAAAGATTGTTCAAGTGCCTGGCAAGTAGGTTAACCAGAGATGCCCTAGAGAAAGGTACCATCCCCATAACTGCTCCCCGGGTGCTGGATGTGACTGTCTGTGCTGCACGGTGTGTGTGTGGGTTAAATACAGAGAAGCATTTGGTTTCACAATGACAAATAGTCACTTTCACCTCACTGAGGTATTTAAGAATATTACAGAAATATCAAACACAATTTCCTAAAATCTGGAGCTGCATCACGTTTCACAAGCAGAATTTCTCAGTGAATTTCAATCCTGTTCTTCTGCTGAACACTTCAGTACAGACATCGATACTAAAGAAGAGATGGTTTATGTTTTATACACTGTTTTTCATCACAACAAATACTTCAGACATATACCTGAATAAAATGTATTTGTTAAACTACTTTCATAAATATTTTTAAAAAGTTATTTTGAGACATTAAATGTTTCTTGAAAGATACTTTTGGGAAAAGTGCAAAACAATCTGAAAGTTATTACAAAATAAACTCTATAGCACTTATGGAAAGCATTTAGGCAATATTTATTCTGTATATGTTCACACACACACACACACACACACACAGACACACATACATGTGTGCACACAAATACACAGACACACACAGACATACAAACACACACACGCACACACACTCAACCACATGCACACTCACACACAGACACACATACACATATGCACACAAACACATATATACACACATACACATATGCACACAAACACACACATATAAACATGCACACACAGACACATGTATGCACACACACACAAACACACACATGCACGTACACACACACTCACACAGACACATGTATGCACACAAGCAAACACACTCACACACACAAACAGACACACAGACAGACACACAAACACCCACACACACAGACAGACACACACACACACACACACACACACAAACACACACACATACACACAAACACATCTGTTTACTGCTAGAGTAAATCTCTGAAAGAAGGTTTAGAGCATGTGTGTGTGTGTGTGTGTGTGAGCAGACTAGGGTGAGTCTCTACCTTTTTCCTGATGAGCGCTGGGACAGAGTCCAGCACCCTGATGATGAAGGTTAGGATGAGCGTCTTATGCTTTAACATAAAGTAAGAAAAGCATCTAAAGGCATCTAACCGCTAGGCAGTGGTGGCCTGGGGGTTAGGGAGTTGCCCCCGCATAAGAAGATATTGGGTTCGATTCCTTCACCAGTAGGTTGCCCTGAGGTCCAATTTTGTTGTGGTTCACTGTGTGCTGTGCTGTGACCTCGCGATGACAAGGGTTGACACTTTCACTTCATGTTTTATTTCAAATGAACTAAAAGTATAAACAGGTTTTAATTATTTGCACAGTATTAGTTTCATTTCCAAATTTAATAAACTTACTTTCATGAAATTTTATTAAGAATATGTTTATTCATGTACAGAAACATGACAGTTTTATTTCCATTAAACATGTCAGACGTCCCCGTTTCAGTAAGTGAGACTCTGGTCTTTTGGTTCTGGTTGCCTTGGAAACATTGAACCCTGAACATGGGTTAGTCATTGTGTGTGTAATAAAATAGATCATCTGATGCTGCTGGAGCTCACGAGCATGTTTATATTTCATTAACACTAAGAACACAGTCAAGTTCACTTCAGACTAATAAACATGTGACATATAACAAGCAGACAGAAATAAATTATAATTCAGCCAATGAGCTTCAACACATCAGCCCAGTCAGATAAAAGAGTTTAATGCTGTTGAAACCGCTTCCTTTCCAGTTTTCTTTCAATAAGAAGAGCCTCTTTCATGATGATGACCTCAGTTTGGACTCTCGTCTTCTTTTTCTACATAACATGTAAGTTTATAAACTTAACGCTTCAGAGATTCCTGCTCCTTAGTTTGGGTGTTTAATAGTTTTCTTCTTCGACTGATATCATATTCCTGTGATTTTACAGATCCTGCTCAAGCTGCAGATCTTCAGGAGCGATTATTTATCTCCGCTCGGTCTCGTGCTGCTGTTACTCTGGACTGTAAAGAACATCTCACTCCTGGAACTGAGGAGTTTCGTGTTTGGTACAAACAAAAACTGGGGCAGGAACCTCAAGAAGTGTTGGTATTGTTTAGTGGCAAGAACGTTTCCAGTTTTTCATCACATCTCAAACAATCAGACTTCATCTTACATCCCAATTTTTCTTTGACTATCAAACAACTTACTGAAGATTATGAAGGAGTGTACTAAAGGCATTCTTGTAAGCGTGACAGGTAATGAATCTACTGTTTCACAGTTAATCATTAAGTCACATTTAAGATTTCTATCAGAAACATCTGTACAAGAAATGTTTTAAAAGGACGCAGATGCTGTAGAATATTTTAAGGTATGTGTAGCACCGTAAAGCAATTTTAGAGCCTCATTATTGTTTCAGTCTTCATGAACATTTTGCACACTGTAAAGAGCAGCTGCTGCAGAAAAATAACTATTAAATAACTTTTAAAACTCAATTACAGATTAAATGTTGTATTTTATATAAAAATAACAGCTTTAGTTATTCAGCTGAGAAAGGACACAAAAAGACATCACACAGATAATTCATGACATTCAGGAAACATCTCATTTTACAATTTAGTTTAGTTTCATGTTTAGGTAAAGTTTCATTTGATTGCTGTCCAAAAAATAAATAAAAGTTTACAGATGAAGGCAAAAACTTTTCTTCTCATTCAAGTTCATGTAAAGTTCACATTAATTTTGGCACCTATTTATCAGTTCATTCATCAAACACTATTAACAGCAGCTGCAGTTTTCAAATGAGATAAATATTAAATGTACAGTTATTCAGCTTATTTATTTGCAGATAGATAGATAGATAGATAGATAGATAGTTTTCTCTGTTTACAGTACTAAAACAATACATTAATACACTAAATTCACGCTGATTAAACTGTTTGAAGTTGTTTCTGTCATTTTTGAACAAACATAACTTTGCTAACATTCATCTCTGAACTCCTACAAACTTAAAAGACCAAAAATGTCTCTTCAGCACTAATAATCCATTATCTTCCATCACTGTCTGTGTGATGTTAAACAGATCCTCCAGAGAAAATCTCGGTGCTCCAAGTTCCAGTAAGGATGTCGATTCCTCCAGGAGAGTCGGTGACCCTGCAGTGTGAGGTTCTCTCTGAGATCAGAGCAGATCTTAGAATTTTCTGGTTCAGAGCTGCAGAACAATCCTCTCCTGAAATCATGTTCTCTCATCCGAGCAGCCATCAGTGTAAAATCAGCTCTCCTGCACAAAGCTGTGTGAACACCTTCTCCATGAACATCTCCAGCATCAACGATACTGGAACTTACTTCTGCGCTGTGTCCACTTGTGGGAGGATTATCGTTGGAAACGGGACAACAGTTCACTTCAGTGAGTCTCTGTTTGTACTGAGAACACTTGTATACATGATTTTTATTGAATTCTTTTTTGTTTGTTTTTTTTTAATTCTATAGATTTTTAATTCTATTTTTATTTGATCTTCCAGGGGACTCTGTGGTGGTTTATCTGGGAGCAGCTTTGGGAGCTTGTTTGGTTGTGATCTTTGCTGAAGCCGTTTTAATCTGGAAGGCAAGAAGCTGTGAACACTCCTGTGGTATGTGTCTCCTTCATACTGTTATGAATGTGCTGTTTTTGTTTATTGTTTTTTTTAGGAAAAAATGAGTTTCTCTAGTTTTTTAAAAAGATTTAAACAGTTTTTGGGGACAGTGGTGGCCTAGTGTTTAGGGCGTTGGCCGCATGATCGGAGGATCGGGGGTTCGAACCCCTTCCCAATAGGTTGCCCTGAGATACCCTTGAGCGAGGTGCCATCCCCGTCATGCTCCTCCCTGCGATGGGCTGGTGACCTGTCCAGGGTGTGTCCCCCGTCCTTCGCACTGTGTGAGCTGTGATGGACTCCAGCACTCCCCTGCGACCCCGCTTGGGACAAGTGGCAGAAAATGACTGACTGAATGACTAAACAGTTTGTGCTGGTGCTGGAAGAGAGGTGAGTTCACTCAGGTTGTCACTTTAAGCGGCTGATCTGATCTGACTGGGAACAACTTCCGCCTCATCAAGGACGTCAGGTGTGGACAAGGGTTCAAAGGTCACAATGAGTCAGAGCAGAGCGTCAGTCATTCTCGGTGTAATTCGTGCGGGTGTTTCTGTGTTTCTTATGTTGAATCAAGTAAAGTCACAGATCCCTGGTTACAGATTTATATCTGGACCAAACCACCAACACGGTACAAGGGTCAAGAACATTTTTACAGTTTATTATCATGAGGATGAATTTATAACACATTTCATTTTTTTATTTGTTTTCATTTTAAGGGAAAACACTTGAGAGCCACTATTTCCTGAAGGTGCTACCAGACCAGGTATGTTTCATAAAATTAAATTACATTTCACTGATTCTAATAATTAGGAGTGTTTACACAGACATGTGTATGTTGTAATGTTCAGACTGGTCATTTGAAGGTCCTGCTTTTTTAGTATAAAACTATTTATACCTGCTAGTTATTTTGGAAAAACGATGAGATTCATGATAATCTATATTTACTCCTGAGATCTGGCTGCTTCTTAAAAATAAAGTGAACTTTTTAAAAATCTGAATTTCTTGATTTAACCTGGTTTGCAAACACAGCTTCAGTAAAATATCAGATAAATAAAATATACCGAGCTGACCAGAACTCAGATCTACACCAATCATTCATAATATTAATAATATCTGATCAAAGCATAAACTCCACAAGACCTTCAAGGTGTGTCGTGACACCAAGATTTTAGCAGCAAAAAAAAGCAGCATCTCCAGCTGATGCTCCTGCTGTCCAGCCTTTAAGCGCTGCGTGCTGTGCTGGAGATGATCCGACTCAGTCGTCCATACTGGGATCTTATCAGACAATCCTCACACTTGATCATTTTTACTGCTTCTGAAAACTTCAAGAACTGACTATTCACTTGTTGTCTAATATATCCACCATTAACTACTACTACTACTGCTACTGCTAATAATAAAACTGTTCCCTAAATCCTGAAAATATAATAGAATTTTAAGTTGATGATGTAAAACTGAGAAACTAAAATCTTAAACATGTTCTCTTTAAAAACTGCGCTGAACTGAACTAAACTGTGGGCTGATTTTACAGCCGCTCTCAGAAAACGGTGAGGAAATGTTCACACCTCCAGAATCTGCTGT
>JABMDN010000399.1:0-2500 GCA_017165825.1 Hepsetus odoe
CCAAACTCTCTCACTTCCTCTTCCTCCTCCTCCTGCTTGCATTGGCCCTCAAGGTCGTTATATTTTTTAAGGTATGTATCCTTTCCTGGCTGAGAGGTGCTACTACTGTGGCTCTAGTTCTCCCTGTTCCCACATCTGCAACAACCTGAACACTGTCGGCCTCCCCACCAACACACAGCAAATCCACATAGCACCAGTCTTAAGGTTACAGGGTTCAGTGTGTGTGTGTTATGGGGTTTAGTGTGAGTAACAGGGCTTAGTGTGTGTGTGTTATGTTGTTTAGTGTGTTATGGGGTGTAATGTTTGTGTTGTGTGGTTTGGTGTGTGTTATGGGGTGTAAAATTTGTGTTTTGTGGTTTGGTGTGTGTTATGTTGTTTGGTGTGTGTTGTGTTGTTTGGTGTGTGTTATGTTGTTTGGTGTGTGTTATGTTGTTTGGTGTGTGTTATGTTGTTTGGTGTGTTATGGGGTGTAAGGTTTGTGTTGTGTGGTTTGGTGTGTGTTATGTTTAGTGTGTGTTATGTTGTTTAGTGTGTGTTATGTTGTGTGGTGTGTGTTATGTTTAGTGTGTGTTATGTTGTGTGGTGTGTGTTATGTTGTGTGGTGTGTGTTATGTTTAGTGTGTGTTATGTTTAGTGTGTGTTATGTTGTGTGGTGTGTGTTATGTTTAGTGTATGTTGTGTGGTGTGTGTTATGTTTAGTGTATGTTGTGTGGTGTGTGTTATGTTTAGTGTGTGTTATGTTTAGTGTGTGTTATGTTGTTTGGTGTGTGTTATGTTTATGGTGTGTGTTATGTTGTGTAAAGGTGTTTAGTGTTGCGTCGGTGTGTGTTGTGTTGCTCTAAAAGTAGCGTTTAGTGTGTGTTGTGTTGTTTGGTGTGTGTTATGTTTAGTGTGTGTTGTGTTGTTTGGTGTGGCAGGCAGCCAGTGCGCGTTGTCGCAGTGTGTGTTATACTTGGTGTGTGTTATGTTTAGTGTTGTGGTTTGGTGTGTGTTATGTTTAGTGTGTGTTATGTTGTTTGGTGTGTGTTATGTTGTTTGGTGTGTTATGTTGTGGTGTTATGTTTGTGTGTGTTGTGTTGTTTAGTAAAGCAGTTTAGTGTGTGCGTTATGTTGTTTGTGTGTTGTGTTGTCAGGAGTGTGTGCAGGTTGTGTGGTCTGGTATGTGTCATGTTTAGTGTGTGTTATGTTGTGTGGTGTGTGCTATGTTTAGTGTGTGTTATGTTGTTTAGTGTGTGTTATGTTGTTTAGTGTGTGTTATGTTGTGTGGTTATGTTGTTTGGTGTGTGTTATGTTGTTTGGTGTTATGTTGTGGTGTGTTAGTGTTTGTGTAATAAAGGAGTGTGTTATGTTGTCTGGTGTGTTGTGTGCTGCTTCTAGTGTGTAAGTGCAGGTTGTGTGGTCTGTGTGCCAATAAAAAGTAGTTGTGTGGTGTGTGTTATGTTTATGTGTTATGCTGTTTATGTGCTGCGCTGTTTGCAAGAGTCGGGTGTGGCTTGTGTGTGCTTATGTTTTAGTGTACCGGTTGCCTGCGGTGCTATGTTGTGTGTGGTTCAGGTGTGTGCTATATGCTCTGGTGCCAGCATTGTTTAGTGTGCTGCGTTGTTTGGTGTGTGTTATGTTGTGTGGTTTGGTGTGTTATGTTTAGTGTGTGTTATGTTGTTTAGTGTGTGTTGTGTTGTTTGGTGTGTTAGTTGTTTATGCCGTTGTTTGGTGTACAGTTGTTTAGTGTGTGTTAGCGTTGTTTAAAAGCAGTTGTTTAGTGTGCTGAAGCTTTAGTGTAAGCATAGTTGCTCTAAAAGGTGTCAGCTACGAAAGGTGTGTGCCAGGTTGTTTAGTGTGTGTTGTGTTGTTTGTGTGTTGTGTTGTTTGGTGTGTGTTATGTTGTTTGGTGTGTGGTTTGGTGTGTGTTATGTTGTTTGGTGTGTGTTATGTTGTGTTGTTTGGTGTGTGTTGGTGGTTTAGTGTGTGTTGTGTTGTTTAGTGTGTGTTATGTTGTTTGGTGTGTGGTTTGGTGTGTGTTATGTTGTTTAGTGTGTGTTATGTTGTGTTGTTTCGTGTGTGTTATGTTTAGTGTGTGTTTTGTTGTTTGGTGTGTGTTATGTTGTTTGGTGTGTGTGTTGTGTTGTTAGTGTGTGTTATGCTGTTTAGTGTGTGTTGTGTTGTTTAGTGTGTGCTGTTTGCAGTGTGTGCTGTTTAGTGTGTGCTGTTTGCTTGCGTGCTGTGCTGTTTATGTGTGCTGCTGCTTGGTGTGTTGTGTTGTGATGGTGTATAGTGTTGCTTCGGTGTGTGTTGTGTTGTCGGTGTGCTAAAGTTGTTTATGTGCATATGTTGTTGGTGCAAAAGGTGTCGTGTAGTGTGTGCGGTAAGTTATGTTGTGTGGTTGTGTTGTTTGGTGTGTGTTGTGTTGTTTAGTGTGTGTGTTGTTTAGTGTGTGTTATGTTGTTTGGTGTGTGTTGTGTTGTTTAGTGTGTGTTGTGGTGTGTGTTGTGTTGTCGCAGTG
>JABMDN010000399.1:7500-21673 GCA_017165825.1 Hepsetus odoe
ATATAAGTACGCACCATCACTCCTCCATCATCACACTATCACTTTACCACCTTTACTCTATCACTCAGCCACCAACACATCATCAATCCTCCACCATCCCACCATCACTCCATCACCATCACACCATCACTTCACCACCTTTACTGTATCACTCCACCACCAACACATCATCAATCCCCCACCATCACACAATCACTCTACCAGCATCACACCATCACTCCTCCACCATCACTCCACCATCCCACCATCACTCCACCAGCATCCCACCATTACTCCACCAGCATCCCACCTTCTCACCTATCACCATCACAACATCACCCAAACCATTATCACCATCACCCACCACCATTACACTCATCACTTAAGCAGCATCAGTCCGCCACCACTACAAACATCACCTCCACCACCATCACACCATCACTCGACCACCATCACACCATCAATCCCCCACAATCACACAATCACACCACAAGCACCACACCATCGCAACACCACCATCACAGTGACCTACTCCATCACACCATCACTCGACCACCATCACACCATCAATCCCCCACAATCACACAATCACACCACAAGCACCACACCATCGCAACACCACCATTACAGCACCACCATCACACCATCACTCCATCACCATCACTCCATCACTCCACCACCATCATCATCACTCCATCACCATCATCATCACTCCACCACCATCACTCCATCACCATCACAACATCACTCCATCACTCCACCACCATCACTCCATCACCATTACAGCACCACCATCACACCATCACTCTGCCACCATCACTCCACCACCATCACTCCATCACTCCACCACCATCACTCCACCACCATCATCATCACTCCACCAACATCACACCATCACACCATCACACCATCACACCATCACACCATCACTCCATCACCATTACAGCACCACCATCACACCATCACTCCGCCACCATCACTCCATCACTCCACCACCATCACTCCATCACTCCACCACCATCACTCCATCACCATTACAGCACCACCATCACACCATCACACCATCACTCTGCCACCATCACTCCACCACCATCACTCCATCACTCCACCACCATCACTCCATCACCATTACAGCACCACCATCACACCATCACTCCACCACCATCACCATCACTCCACCACCATCCCACCATCACTCCATCACTCCACCACCATCACACTATCAATTCCCCACCATCACACAGTCACACTAAATTAGCATCACACCATCATTCCATCACCATACCCATCACTTTGCCAGCATCACTCTGCCACCATCACACCATCACTTCACCACTTTTACTCTATCACTCTGCCACCAACACATCATCAATCCCCCACCATCACACAATCACTGTGCCACCATCTTCCCATTACGTTGCCTTACCACCATCACTCCTCCATCATCACACTATCACTTTACCACCTTTACTCTATCACTCTGCCACCAACACATCATCAATCCTCCACCATCCCACCATCACCCACCCACCATCCCACCATCATTCCACTCAAATTACTCACCCATCACCATCACAATTCATCACTTCACCACCTTACTGCATCACCCACCACCAACACATCATCAATCCCCCACCATCACACAATCACTGTGCCACCATCTTCCCATCACTCCTCCACCATCACTCCACCATCCCACCATCACTCCACCAGCATCCCACCATTACTCCACCAGCATCCCACCTTCACTCCATCACCATCACAACATCACTCCACCATTATCACACCATCACTCCACCACCATTACACCATCACTTAGCCAGCATCAGTCTGCCACCATCACACCATCACTCCACCACCATCACACCATCACTCGACCACCATCACACCATCAATCCCCCACAATCACACAACTGCCATCTACAAGCACCACACCATCGCAACACCACCATCACAGCACCACCATCACATCATCGCTCCACCACCATCACAACAGCGCCATCACACCATCACACCAACACTATCACATGATCTCTCCACCACTGTCACACCATCACTCTACTACTATCACTCCACCACCATCACTCCGCCACTATCATACCATCACCATCACTTCAACGTCATCACACCATTACTCTGGCCTAACCCTAACCCTAACCATCCGTCACGTAATCACAACACCACCTTCATTCCGCCACCATCACACCAACACTATCACACTATCCATCCACCACCATCACTCCACCTCTATCACGCCATCACCATCACTTCACTGTCATCACACCATCACTCCACCACCATCACACCATCACTCCACCACCGCCACACCATCACTCCACCAGCTGTCACACCATCACCCAATAGCCATTACAGTCTCATCACCCCACAGTCATTACACCATCACTCCACCACCATCACACCATCACTCCACCACCACCATTACACCACCACACCATCACTCCACCATAGTCATACCATCACTCCACCACCATCACACCACCACACCACCAAGTCAAGTCAGTTTTATTTATGTTGTGGAACAGAATTTGGATCCAGCCTTTATGAGTAAGCCGAGGTGATAGAGGCATAATCTCCCCAAAATTGGAGGAAGAAACCTAGGAGGACCAAGACTCACTGGGAAACTCATCCTCTCTGGTCCACAATCGGAAAGAAAGAAAAGAAAGAAAGAGAAAGTGCATTTATAATCACCTTAAGTGATGCTGTAGCAAAGTATCAGTTCCAGTAAAAAGAGTCCGTTAGTGTCTGTAGTTGGAAGGTCGGTGAGCTAATAGTGGTGGTTCTGTTTGAGCTTAAGTTTTCCAGCCATGCATCTCAAACAGAGAGAGAGAGAGAGAGAGAGAGAGAGAGAGAGAGAGAGAGAGAGAGAGAGAGAGAGAGAGAGAGAGAGAGAGAGAGAGGAGAGAGAGAGGAGAGAGAGAGAGAGAGAGAGAGAGAGAGAGAGAGAGAGACACGAGAGAGAGAGAGAGAGAGAGAGAGAGAGAGAGAGAGAGAGAGACAATGAGAGAGAGAGACACTGAGAGAGAGAGAGAGAGAGAGAGAGAGAGAGAGAGAGAGAGAGACAGAGGATGTGTTTTGGACTCACAGTGTTCAATAACCAATTGGTTAGCCTTAACTGGTGCCTGAGTTATGTGAAATGACTGGTAGTGGCCTGGGTTTCTCATTTTTAGCAGCTCATGTTTGGCTACTTTTTAAGCCTAAAAATAACTGCCAGCGACTAACTACCTCGTCATACCTGGTCCAATGAAACTCAGAGAAACTCCAGTAGAACGGTTACTCCACCTGCGCCCCCGCCCCCGAAACAGGTGAATCACCTGTTCAGTGTGTGTGTGTGTGTGTGTGTGTGCAAGAGAGAGAGATCTGACCCACCTGTCTGTTTTCCTACAGGCATGTGACTGTGAAAACCACGCCCACCCACAAATTTGTGTTTACAGTGAAGAGCCACCACACTGTAGCTCCAGGAACCATCGCTTTCAGTCTTCCGCAGGTCAGTTAACACACACATACACACACCTCAGTACACCATGGCCACAGCAGTCTGTCCAGCTCTCCTGATGCAGTCTAGTCTTGTCAACTGACCCAGTCTGCCTGTCTTGTGTGGTTAGAATTTATTCTGCCTGACTCATCTCTCTCTTCAGCCTTTCTCTCTCTCTCTCTCTCTCTCTCTCTCTCTCTCTCTCTCTCTCTCTCTCTTTCTTTCACATACACACAGAGGAAATGGGCAGGACTGTCTATCGGTCAGGAGGTAGAAGGTGTGTATGACTAGGGTCAGTTCTGTCTGTTCTACAGTATTACAGGTACGGCTGTGGTTCTGGACTGGTTGGTTGCAAATGTTCATGTTTTTGTCTCAGTGGCCAATTATAATTTTGACAAGTCGAAGCAGTGCATCGGTTTGGCGATTATCGAGATTGACTTCCTGCAGAAGAAGAGCACTGACTCCAGTCCATATGACTCGGACAAGATGGCCAGTGAGTTCATCCAGCAGTTCAACAACCAGGCCTTCAGTGTGGGCCAGCAGGTCAGAACCAGCACACACACCCGCCGACTTCCCTGCTCAACCCTGAAACCAACAGCACCACTTCTCAGTAAGATTCAAGAACTGAACACAGAACCCAACCGCACACTATGCAGGTGTTGACATTGGTGTGTGTGTGTGTGTGTGTTTTGTGTGTTCTACAGTTGGTTTTCAGTTTCTGTGATAAACTGTTTGGGCTGGTGGTGAAAGACTTGGAGGCGATGGACCCCAGTATCCTGAAGGGGGAACCAGCTTCTGGCAAAAAACAAAAGGTAAGAACAATTATTTGTTTGTTTATTTGTTTAGCTGTACACCGTGTGTTTGTGTGTCTGTACAGTATGAGGAAAGCAGTGATTGTGCTCATGCTGCAGATCGAGATTGGGCTGCTGGTGGGAAACAGTCAGGTGATCTTCGAGAAGGCAGAGAGCTCCTCCCTGAACCTTGTTGGTCAGTCTTACTTTATGAAGATGTGTAAACATAGTAATGCTGAAGTAATACAGGAATAATGTGGGAATAATGTTGAAATAAAGTTGGAATAATGAAGGTTATTGTTATGTTTTGCTGATATTCAGGAAAAGCCAAAACTAAAGAAGCTCGTCAGACCATCATTAATCCAGACTGGAACTTTGAGCGGATGGGAATTGGAGGCTTGGATAAAGAATTCTCCGACATTTTCAGAAGAGCTTTCGCTTCTAGAGTTTTCCCACCAGATATTGTGGAGCAGATGGGTATACAAACACACACACACACACACACACACACACACAACATACTCAATAGTAAATTTGTGAGTGTGTAGTAAGTGTTTGTGTGTGTGTGGGCAGGCTGTAAGCATGTGAAGGGGATCCTGCTGTTTGGTCCTCCGGGTTGTGGGAAGACTCTGATGGCCCGACAGATCGGGAAGATGCTCAACGCTCGAGAACCAAAAATCGTAAATGGACCAGAAATCCTGAACAAATATGTCGGAGAATCAGAGGCAAATATCAGGAAACTGTTCGCAGATGCAGAGGAGGAACAGAAGAGGGTATAAACACATACACACACACACACACACACACACACACACACACACACACACACACAGAGCCATCTTGGATTTGGTGTCATCTGTCTCTCTCTCTCTCTCTCTCTCTCTCTCTCTCTCTCTCTCTCTCTCTCTCTCTCTGTGTTTCTTGTCCATAGCTGGGTGCGAACAGTGGGCTGCACATTATAATATTTGATGAACTGGACGCGATCTGTAAACAGAGAGGAACAGGAGCGAGCAGCACTGGAGTTCACGACACTGTGGTCAATCAGCTCCTGTCCAAAATTGATGGAGTGGAACAACTCAATAACATTTTGGTCATAGGTACTGAACTCTACTCAACACCGCTGAGCCCTACTGAAAATCAGTGACCACATTACTGAACACTACTGAACTCTTTCCTGAACAGGAATGACCAACAGGCCGGATCTGATAGACGATGCTCTGATGCGACCAGGGAGATTTGAAGTGAAAATGGAGATTGGTAAAGTTATGCGCTTGTGTGTGTGTGTGTGTGTGTGTGTGTGTGTGTTTTTTTTTTTCCTCACTCCTGGTTCTGCTGTGTTCAGGTTTGCCGGATGAAAAGGGGCGTGTCCAGATCTTGAGTATCCACACGGCGAAGATGCGGGAGTTTAATCTGCTGTCACGTGACGTGGACCTGAAGGAACTTGCGACCGAAACCAAGAACTACAGTGGAGCCGAACTGGAGGGTCTCGTCCGAGCAGCTCAGTCCACCGCCATGAACCGTCACATCAAGGTCTGTGCAGAAGCACCCCGCAGGACTGAGCACACACACACACCTACTGTCCCTAAAACACTGAATGTGTGTGTGTTCAGGCTACAGCCACAGTGGAGGTGGACCTCGAGAAAGCAGAGAAGCTGCAGGTCACCAGAGCCGACTTCATGGGTTCTCTGAACAATGACATCAAACCTGTGAGTGTAATCTGTTCATCTACTTGTCCTTTAATCCCTTCATTCCTTTATCCGTTTGTCCCAATACACTCCTTATTTGTCCATTTATCCACTCCTCTGTTCATTCCCTCCTTTTTTCTGTTAGTCCGTAAACGTCTGATTTGATCTGAACACAAGGCTTTAATCTCCGATTAGGAGCAAACTGAGTTTTGATGGATCAATTTTGAGTTTTTAGAGTGTGCAGTTCTCCAGTGTTTATGGCCCTGCTGTATGATTCTCACACTTTCTTCCAAAGAAAGCCTTTCAGTGTCATTATTATTATTATTATTATTATTATTATTATGCAGGCATTCGGGACTAATCAAGAGGATTACGCCAGTTACATCATGAATGGCATCATTAAGTGGGGGGACCCTGTGACACGGGTTCTGGACGATGGAGAGTTGCTGGTTCAGCAAACCAAAAACAGCGACCGAACCCCACTGGTCGCTGTTCTGCTGGAGGGTCAGAACATTTCTCTATAATGCGGAGCCGTCTTATTTATCTTCATTATTATTGACTGAGTGTGTGTGTTTGTGTGTGTTTGTGTGTGTTTGTGTGTGTGTGTGTGTGTGTGTGTGTGTGTGTGTGTGTGTGTGTGTGTGTGTGTGTGTGTGGGTGTGTGTGTGTGTGTGGGTGTGTGTGTGTGTGAGAATGTGTGTTTTTTAAATACGTGTGTGTTATTTTGTTCCTCAGGTCCTCCCCACAGTGGAAAAACCGCCTTGGCTGCTAAAATTGCTGAAGACTCACAGTTTCCTTTCATTAAAATCTGCTCACCAGACAAAATGATCGGCCACTCTGAAATTTCCAAGTGTCAGGCCATCAAAAAGGTCAGATTTAATTTGAACAGTGTCTGTAATCTGGACTGTATCTTGGTTCTAATCTGTACAGTGTCTGTAATCTGGACTGTATCATGGTTTTAATTTGTACGGTGTCTGTAATCTGGACTGTGTCTCAGTCTTAATCTATACAGTGTCTGCAATATGGACTGTATCTCAATTGTGTCTATAATTCCAGTGGGTTGAGGTTTTTTATTTATTTATTTTATTTATTTATTTTTTGTCTCCTGCAGATTTTTGATGATGCGTACAAGTCCCAGCTGAGCTGTGTGGTGGTGGATGATATTGAGCGTCTTCTGGGTGAGGAGTTATTCTGTCTGTGTGGTTGTTGTTGCAGATTATTTGATTAATATTTGTATTTCCTCTGATTCTGATTCTTTGGAACTCCTCAGATTACGTCCCAATTGGCCCTCGGTTCTCTAACTTGGTTCTGCAGGCCCTGCTGGTGCTGCTGAAGAAAGCTCCACCCCATGTATGTGTTGATATATGGGAATGTGTGTGTGTGCATGAGTTTGTTGAGAATGAAGATGTTCAGTTAAGTTTATTTCACTAAACTTAACTACACTATGTCCAGTCACTTTTAACTTTTAGCTCTGTTCCTGTCTTAATTAATGACCTAATTAAGGAGTTTGTGTGTGTGTGTGTGTGTGTGTGTGTGTGTGTGTGTGTGTGTGTATACTCAGGGTCGCAAGCTACTCATCGTTGGCACCACCAGCCGTAAGGATGTTCTGCAGGAGATGGAGATGCTTGACGCCTTCAGCACCACCATCCATATCCCCAACATCTCCAGCGGAGAACACTTGGTGGAGGCTCTGGAGGTAAAACCATTCCATTGCTGTTCACCTATCTTCACACACTCAAACCACATGGAATTATTTCTGACAGTGTGTGTGTGTGTGTGTGTGTGTGTGTGTGTGTGTGTGTGTGTGTGTGTTCTGCAGCTGCTGGGAAGTTTTACAGATGCAGAAAGGGCCACTATTGCCCAGCAGGTGAAGGGAAAGCGAGTGTGGATCGGCATCAAAAAACTCCTCATGCTCATCGAAATGTCCCTGCAGGTCAGACTCTTTGCTTTAACACAGAAAATGCACGTCTCACTCGAGTGTGTTGAACAGTCGCTGGAGAATCTGTGTGAATCAATGTGAATCAGTGTGAATCAGCACTAATCAATGTGAATCTGTGTGAATCAGTGTGAATCAATGTGAATCAGTGTGAATCATTATGAATCATTGTGAATCAAAGTGAATCAGTGTGAATCATTGTGAAGTGATGAGAGTGTTTTTGGGTTTTGTACTTTCAGATGGATCAGGAGTACCGAGTCAGTAAATTTCTCTCTCTGCTCCGGGATGAGGGGGCGTGAGTATTCCTATATTTAAACCCTTTAATTAGTTAAAACTTTAAATGGTTTTGGGGATTTTTTCTTTGTAGATTAAATAAAATGTTCAGTATCAGTTCTTATTTAGAAAGAGACAATAATAATCAATCTCCCAGCAGCAAAAAACTCCCACAGCATTAAATACAGACACTGTTCTTTTGTTTTTATTTTATAATCATCAGGCTGGATGAGAACAATCATATCCGAGTGTAAGGCCTCCTTGTTGCTGCCGGTGAGGGCTGGTAAGGGAGTAACAGCAGCTTGTGCTGTTTTAGAAGAGCTTTAGAAACGTGATGTAGACTCTTATTAAAGTCAGCATTTTCTTTGTAAGCTGTTTTGTTGTTTTTTTTTTTTTTTGTTTTTTTTTTTGCAATTTTCTGCTCCAAATGAAAATTGACAAGAAATAAAGTAAAAATGTTTTTGTATGTAGATGTGCCGCCACTGTAGGTCTTAGAAACCTTTACCTTAATACTGTTCATCGTTTTCTGCAGCTCTACTCTGCTGTGTGTTTCCCGCAGCTTTCAGAGTAAATCCTGTCACCTGAAGATGTTTTGACCGTTTCTGGTCTACAAACTGCTTTGTGGCTTGTGTTCTGTAATAACTGAACACTGAATTCATTCTGGGTGGGATATAAATCCAGTGACTGACTTTACAGTAAAGATGTTCTTCTGGGACTTTCAACATTTACATTTAGCAGCATTCAGCAGACGCTCTGATCCAGAGTGCCATCCATGTCCTGATTACAGGGACAGTCCCCCCTGGAGACACTCAGGGTTCAGGGTCTCAGGGACCCAGTGGTGGTAGTGCTGGAGGTGGGATTCAAACCTGGGACCTCTTGATCCAGAGGTCCATAGACAATTAGCCTACCACTAGACCACCAGCACCACCACTCAAATCAGAGAGGATGTAAGCAAAAGTGAAGCACAACAAAACTGGCTCTGGAAGTTAAAATCTGTAAAATGTCTTTCAGAGGGACTCTGTGTTTTTGAAATATCTACGATATCAGGGCAAGATCCAAGAAGCATCAAATGGTTTTATGAAAATTTTCAGTAGGTTCACCATAAATGTGTTGAGAAAAAAAGACAAATAAACTACCAAAATTAAGTTTTAAACACTTGTCAGCGGTTGGGATTACAGGCACTGCCTTCAATTGGTTTGCTTCCTATTTTACTGATAGACAACAGTATGAGTTCCTACATAGTTTCTGCTTCTAATCCACTCTAAGGGATCTGTCCTTGGACCCTTACACTTTCTGGTTTACATTTTATCCCCAAGTCAGGTAAATAGGCAACATGGGCTACAGTTCCATTGCTATACAGATAATACTAAGATTTATGTGACTACCACTGCTACTGCTATCACCACCTCCCTCGCTTATCTCTTAATAAAATATGGACAGATAATAAAAGATCTTAAAATATGGATGAGGGAACCCAGCCACTAGGGATGCACAAGCCAGTGTATTTCTTGGTGCTAGTCCCAGTACCTAAATGGGGAGGGTTACGTCAGGTAGGGCATCCAGTGTAAAACTTTTGCCAAATCAATATGTGGACAACCAAACAGACTTAAGACCGGGTTAACAATCACCAATAGACCGGGTTAACAATCACCACCACCAGTGCTGTTAGACTACAGCGTGCTGGTGGACACTGGACTACTGTTGGACAAAGGAGAAGAAGAAGAAGAGGAGGAAGGCATGTCCAGAGAGAGGAGGAGAAAAGGAAGTGCAGGAGAGCGGAAGTGAGGGAGGAACTCTGAATGTTGGCAGCATGACTGGTAAAGGTAGAGAATGAGCTGATATGATGGATAGAAGGAAGGTTGATCTTCTGTGTGTGAGAGACTAGAGGGAAGGGTACTGAGACCAGGTGTACTGGAGGAGGGTTTAAACTGTTCTACCATGGTGTGGATGGAAGGAGGGATGGGGGAGGAGTTATCCTGAAGGAAGAGTATGTGAAGAGTGTTTTGGAGATGAAGAGGGTGTCAGGGAGGGAGAGGAGTTTGAAGCTGGAAGTTGAAGGTGTGATGATGAATGTTGTTAGTGCTTATGCTCCACAAGTTGGTTGTGAGATGGAAGAGAAGGATGGGGAGGTGATGGGTAGATATGGTGTGAAGGAGAGGAATGTTGAAGGTCAGATGGTTGTAGATGTTGTGAAAAGGATGGAAATGGCTGTAGTTAATACTTATTTTAGGAAGAGGGAGGAGCACAGGGTGACGTATAAGAGTGGAGGAAGATGCTCACAGGTGGATTATGTCCTCACAGGAGGGTCAGTCTGAAGGAGATTGGAGATGTAAAGTAGTGACAGGGGAGAGTGAAGCTAAACAGCACAGGATGGTGGTCTGTAGGATGACCTTGGAGGTCAAGAAGAGGAGGATAGTGAGGGCAGAGTCGAGGATTAAGTGGTGGAAGCTGAAGAAGGAGGACTGCAAGGTGGAATTCAGGCAGGAGTTAACACGGGCACTGGGAGGTGTTGAAGGGCTACCGGATTGCTGGGAAACTACTGCAGAAGTGATCAGGCAGACGGCTAGAAATGTACTTGGTGTGACATCTAGAAGGAAGAAGGAGGAGAAGGAAACCTGGTGGTGGAACCAAGAAGTCCATGAGTGTATACAGAAGAAGAGGGAAGCAAAGAAGAAGTGGGACAGTCAGAGAGATGAAGAAAGTAGACAGGTGTACAAGGAGATGAACCGCAGGGTGAAGAAATGAGGTGTTTGGTGAATTGTATGAGAGGTTGGACAGTAAAGAGGGAGCAGCGGTGGTCTAATGTTTAGGGAGTTGCCCCGGATTGGAAGATTGTGGGTTCGATTCCCTCACCAGTAGGTTGCCTGAGGTACCCTTGAGCTAGGTACCGTCCCCATCACTGCTCCCCAGGTTGAATTTCGTTGTGTTGGGCTGTGCTGCGTTTCACAATGACAAGGGTAGTCACTTTCACTTTTTCAAAAGGACATTTACCAATTGGCTAGACAGAGAGACAGAGCTGGGAAAAATGTGCAGCAGGTCAGATAGAAATGGAAACGTACTCACAGGTGAACAGAGCGTGTTGAGCAGATGGAAGGAGAACTTTGAGGGGCTGATGAATGAAGAGAATGAGAGAGAGAAAATGAAAATGACTATTCTTGTCATTGTGAGGTCACAGCACAGCACACAGTGAACCACAACAAAATTGGACCTCTGCATTTAACCCATGCACACAAACACCATGCAGCAGGGGGCAGTTATGAAAGCACTCAGGGAACAGTGACGGGGACGGTACCTTGCTCAAGGCTACCTCAGGGCAACCTACTGGTAAAGGGTTTGAACCCACAATCTTCCGATCCTGTGGCCAACTCCCTAAACACTAGGCCACCACTGCCCACAAGATTGAATGATGTGAGAACAGCAAATAAGATGGAAATAAGGGAAACGATGAAGAGGATGAAGAATGGAAAGGCTGTTGGACTGGATGACATACCAGTGGAAGCATGGAGGCGTTTAGGGGAGATGGCAGTGGAGCTTCTGACCAGATAGTTTAACACAGTCTTGGAAAGTGAGAGGAGCCTGAGGAGTGGAGACGAACTGGTACCGATCTTCAAGAATAAGGGCGATGAACAGAGCTGTAGTAACTATAGAGGGATAAAGTTGATCAGACACAGCAAGTTCTGGGAAAGAGTCGTGGAAGCAGGTGAAGAAAAGAGGTGATGATCAGTGAACAGCAGTATGGTTTCATGCTGAGAAAGAGCTCTACAGATACAGTGTTTACTCTGAGGGTGTTGATGGAGAAGTACAGAGAAGGTCAGAAGGAGTTACATTGTGTCTTTGTGTCATTTGTGGATGATAGGGTGTCTAGAGAGGAGTTGTGGTTTTGTATGAGGAAGTCAGGAGTTACAGAGAAGTATGTGAGAGTAGTTCAGAATATTTATGATGGCAGTGTAACAGTGGTGAGATCTGCAATGGGACTGACAGATGCATTTAAGGTAGAGGTTGGATTACATCAAGGATCAGCGCTGAGCCCATTCTTGTTTGCAGAAGTAATGGAGAGGTTGACAGACGAGGTTAGACAGGAGTCTCCGTGGACGATGATGTTTGCTGAAGATATTGTGATCTGCAGTGAGAGTAGGGAGCAGCTTGAGGAGAACCTGGAGAGATGGAGATCTGCTCTAGAGAGGAGAGGAATGAAAGTGAGTAGGGCAAAGACAGAATACATGAGTGTGAATGAAAGGGAGGAAAGTGGAGTGGTGAGGATGGAGGGAGTAGAGGTGACAAAGGTGGCGGAGTTTAAATACTTGGGATCAACAGTTCAGAGTAACGGCGAGTGTGGAAGGGACATGAAGAAGAGAGTGCAGGCAGGTTGGAATGGGTGGAGAAGAGTAGCTGGAGTGATTTGTGACAGCAAGAGTGAAAGGGAAGGTTTAGAGGACAGTAGTGAGACCAGCTATGTTATATGGGTTGGAGACGGTTGTGAGTCCAGCTATGTTGTATGGCTTGGAGATGGTGGCACTGATGAAAAGACAGGAGGCGGAGCTGGAGGTGTCAGAGTTAAAGATGCTGAGATGTTCGTTGGGTGTGACGAGGATGGACAGGATTAGAAATGAGTATATTAGAGGGACAGATCAGGCTGGATGTCTTGGAGACAAAGTGAGAGAAGCAAGGTTGCATTGGTTTGGACATGTCCAGAGGAGAGACGAGGATTCTACTGGGAGGAGGATGTTGAAGATGGAGCTGCCAGGAAAGAAGAGAAGAGGAAGACCAAAGAGGAGGTTTATGGATGTGGTGAGAGAGGACTTGCAGGTGGTCGGTTTGAAGCAAGAAGACGCAGAGGACCGGAAGAAATGGAGACAGTTGATTCTGTGGCGACCCCTAAACGGGAGCATCTGAAATAAAAAGATGAAGACAGTATGGATCAGGGACAACTTTTTGATGCTCAAATCAAATTGAGTTGCTGACTGTTAGTTGCTGACTGTTGTCATTAAAGCTGTCGTGTCTGATCTAGCCAGTGTTTCGATCAACAGTGACGGCTCTTTAGTGAGCTCCTCACCAACGGTACGCAACCTGGGCAATATATTTGATTGTTGTCTTTCTAACTGCTCATGTTAATGCTCTCTGTACAAGGATGCTGAGATGCTAGTTCATGCTCTCATCTCTTCATGACTGGATTATTGAAATTCCTTACTGTACCATAACCCTTGCCCTCTTAAACCTTGGCCAGATAACAGTTTGTGTAAAGATCTGCAGCCAAAGAGCTGAAGCGCATGAAGAAGCTCATATTTCTCAACACAGAGTGATCTACAGTGGCTCCCAGTCCCTCACCGGACTGAGTACAAAATACTGCTCATCACTTTTAAAGCTCTGCTTGGCCTTGCTCCTGCTTATCTGTGTGATCTCATTTCCCCATTTACACCATCTCCTAAACTGGAATTGAATGCATAGCCAGCTGCTGTCCTGGAAGCTCCTTCCATTTCTCTGTTTTAAACCCCACCCTTTCTCAATGTGTTTCTCTGATTAACCCACTTGCTTTGTATATGATTTTTTTTTTTTTTTGGAAATGAGTTACAGCAACCTTTATAAATTAAACATGTTATTGTTATTATTAAAACTGCAGTCAGAACACATGCAGATGATATATCCTAGCCCTAGATAGCAGAGGTGTCCTAGTGTTTAGGGACCCCATGATGGGGAGGTTGTGGGTTTGAATCCCAGACCAGTAGGTTACCCTGAGGTACCCTGGATCAAGGTACTATCCCCATCACCACTCCCTGGGTGCTGGATATATCTGCCCCCTGCTGAACAGTGTGTGGCTTAAATACAGAGGTACATCTTCGACAAGATGTGTTTTGTCTAAGGGGTTGTCTCTGTGCTGTTCTGTTCACAATGAAAAACGGTCTAAAACTGCTTCTGCTGCAGTGGTTCATGGTGTCCTTAGACATCTCTCTCTCTGTCTCTCTCTCTCTCTCTCTCTCTCTCTCTCTCTCTCTCTCTCTCTCTCTCTCTCTCTCTCTCT
>JABMDN010000400.1:0-21675 GCA_017165825.1 Hepsetus odoe
TGCCTTGGATCAGAGGCACCAAAGATCCTGAGCCTAAACACAGCAGACACTGATTACTCACATGCACCATCAAATTGTACTTACTTAAATGGGTCATAGCCAGATAAATGTGCAAAAAAAAAATTAAAAACCAATCTGATAATGGTTACTTCACAGGAATGTCACATACTGACCAGTCACATTGCCTTTGTCCAGAGACACCAAAGGGCCTAAACACAACAGACATTGATCACTTACATCCACCATCAAACTGTACTTACCCAAATGGGTCACAGCCAGATAAATGTGCAAAAGAAAAAAGTAAAAACCAATCTGATAATGGTTACTTCACAGGAATGTCAAATACTGACCAGTCACATTGCCTTTGTCCAGAGACACCAAAGATCCTGAGCCTAAACACAACAGACACAACTTACTGGTCACAGCCAGATAAATGTGCAAAAGGAAAAGTTAAAAAGCAGTTTCATAACGGTTACTTTACAGGAGAAGGCAAAAACATTTTTAATGTTATTTAACATACAGAAGGTAAGTTCAAAGTAATTTTGGAGAGTTTTTAAGATCCATTTGTGATTAAATTTTCACACAATGGAAAAAACAGCTGTGTTAATGATGTAGAACAGTAACAAGAAATTGAGATACCCTGTTTTTGTAGAACAATTTCACATATTGAGCAGGATTGTGCAGAAATTATGAGAAAGTGTAAAACTTAAAGCACACATCTTACCTTGGATTTACCTGACAAATGATCTTATAGCTATACCTATTATGGTTATAAAGTATTATCAGGCTATTCAGGCTTACTTTATGTACTTTATGTAACAGTTATTAAATACACGTTAAAGAAATGAATTGGTTACTTTATTAATTTAAAAACCATTTGTGCAGCTTAAATTATTTTTTTTCTGTAAAACATGACCACAGTGATGTACTAAAGAACTAAAGAAAATAATAAGTTTAAAGTTTCAATTCTTCAAATACTCAAATAAACTGATTTACCATCTAAACACAGCCAGCATTTTAAAATCACTGATGTAAAGCACTAGCTGAATTATTTCAAAATGAAAGGCTTTTCATCAACAAGTGCTCATTTTGTGGGAAAATGAATGAATTCTTGCCTGTCTGCGTGGGTGCTGTCCAAACAGCGCTGACGGTCAGCCAAAAGAAGAGCAGTACTTCTGTAGCCATAGCTGCTGTTCAGCAAATGCCTGTAAGAGGCTAGATGCACTGCCATATAAATACCCCCTTAATACCAACCCCCAAGCACACACACACGCCCACAGATGCACACATACAGATGCACACACACATGCCCGGAGACGCACACACATACACCTACACACACACACACACACAGCACATATGCATGAGCACATATTATCATAAATACTCACACAAATACTAGACAGTGCCCTTTAACCTAATTCTCTCAAAAAATAAAACACTTCTCATCTGTATATACAGTGCATGTTCTCTCCTAAAGTGCAAGCAAAGCAAAATCCTTTCAGTCTAGCAGTCTTCAGTGAAAATGAATTTTCTATTTCAAAGCTAATTTTTCCCTGATCTGATTTTCAGTTTTGGATTTTAAGCAGGCCTCTCTGTTAATGAGAAGCAAGACGGAAATTAGACATGGGGCGAAGGGCAGTGATGGACTAAAAAGGGGATTATGATTATATATTTACATTTACGGCATTTAGCAGACGCTCTTAATCAGAATGACTTCCATGTCCTAATTACAGGGACAGTTCCCCTGGAGCAATTCAGGGTTAAGGGTCTTGCTCAGGAACCCAATGGTGATAGTGCTAAAGGTGGGATTGGAACCTGCGACCTTTGATCCATAGGTCTGTAGGTTATGGGGCAGCGGTGGCCTAGTGGTTAGGGAGTAGGCCCTGGCTCAGAAGATTGTGGGTTTGATTCTCTCACCAGTAGGTTGCCCTGAGGTACCCTTGAGCAAGGTAGCGTCCCCGTCACTGCTCCCCAAGTGCTTTCAATAGCTGCCCCCTGCTGCATGTGTGTGTATGGGTGAAATGCAGAGGTTGAATTTCATTGTGTTGTGCTGCGTTTCACAATGACAAGGGTTGTGAATTTCACTATATGAATGGCCTACAGTTACACTCGTTTACTGAAATTCCTATTTTGTTACAGTAGCTGCTTCTTCTTCTCTCATGTTAAAAAACACTATGGCAGAAGAAGAGGAATGATTAAAAGTCTAAGTGTGAAAGCTAGGGGGTCACAGAAAAAAAATGAACCTGCTAAAGGAAGCAGCTATTTGCAACAATGATTCTCAGAATGTACTTGGAGAAAAACTCTGTCTTTCTAATCTCATAACCTTGATGATATAAACTGGTACATCAAGCTAAATCATCACATTGATCCATTGTAAAGTCCCCAGTGAAACTGACAGACACTGTAATCAGTTTGTATCTCTTTCTGTTTCGTCTTCTACCAGAATCTCTCAGCTGTTTGGTGATTATAGGCATTTTTTTTACCTATTGGACAGTCATGTGATTCAACTATAACTGTCTAATCATGTACTTTACAGAAATTGTTTTGGAAAAGTTGGTAAAATGATTTTTTCTTGGTCGCACATGTGGCTACTGCTGCATCAGTAAAAAGACTAGAATGTTCCAGTTACATAACAAAATAAGAAATAAATCATTTTTCTGTCCTGATGTGTCTAAAACATTAGACAGAGTCAAGCTTCATGTAATAAAACAACCCATGTTAGAATGATCAAAAACTAATATGAGCGTCTGTGTTATGTCTGTGACAACTGTGACATGATATACATGTGATGTTTCCTTTGAGCACAATGTATAACCCAAGTCAGAAAAAGTTGGGACTGTATATGAAATGCATAGAAAAAAAACCCCCAAAGTTTCTTAAATTTCCTTTAATTCTTATTTAATTACAGACACATTACACAAAAAGCTAGACTGGCAAAGCATTTATCACTTTATTATGTTGCCATTCCTTACAGTTAAAGTGTTTCTTTTTTTGGCCTTGAGAAAAACACGCAGTGAAGAGCTACATGTGTTATTTTGTCCCATTCTGTTGCACATCTACACGTCTAAAGGACTGCAACAGTGCATTTTCCATAACAAAATTTTCCATGCATTCTCCTTTGGGGACAGGTCAGGGCTGAAGGCAGGACAGTCCAGTAACCATACTCTATTCTTCAGCAGTCATACCTTTCTAATGTGTGAAGAATGTAGTTTTGTGTTGTCTTGTTGAAAAATACATGAATGATCCTGAAAACAAATCAGAAGGTAAAAGATCTGAAACACTTATATACATCTTTATTCACATTTCCCCCATGTGGTCCCTCCATCAGCCTCTGAACATGATGTAAGTACATGGCTTCTTCCCATCCCATGATGCATAGTGTATAGTTATTTAAGTGCTGTGCTTGTGATTACATATTAGGGTTATGTTTAATGAAGTTAACTTACAGACCCCTGGCTACGAGTTTATGTCTGCTCAACACCACCACAGCCTTACAGAAATGACAGAAAGCGGACATAGAATGCCAGGAGGAGGTAATGTAGACTGGTGAAGGAAGCTTCTCCCCAGCACCTCAGGCTGGCCGAGGAAATTCCATGTCATCCCTGGAGTTCCGCAAGCAGCTGAAGTGAATAAGTGGAGCGACTCTTTTTGTGACCGAGAACGTGTGGCAGGGCATTCAGGCCCTCACCAACTAGAGG
Source organism: Hepsetus odoe (assembly GCA_017165825.1). Taxonomy (NCBI): domain Eukaryota; kingdom Metazoa; phylum Chordata; class Actinopteri; order Characiformes; family Hepsetidae; genus Hepsetus; species Hepsetus odoe. The sequence goes on from JABMDN010000400.1 coordinate 3,702, forward strand.
TCATCTTCACCTGCCTGTGACGGTGAGACCTCCCTTGCAGATGCGCTGAACAACTTCGGCGCACGGTTTGATGTGGAGAACAATACAGCCAATAGGAAATCCATCCCCTCCAACACCATAACGCTACGAGTACAGGGGCCCCTCAGGGATGTGTTCTCAGCCCACTGCTGTTCAAATTGATGACCCATGACTCAGCCAAGCACAGCTCGAACCACATCATCAGATTGGCTGATGATACAGCTGTGGTGGGTCTGATCAGCAGTGATGAAGCAGCATACAGAGAGGAGATACAACAGCTGACAGACTGGTGCATAACCAAAAACCTGTCTCTGAATGTCTAAAGAGACATTGGTTGTTGACTTCAGTAGTGAGAGGTCACGATGTGGTCTCCTGAACAGCTCACCTGTGGAGATGGTACAGAGCACCAAGTTTCTTGGTGTTCACATAACAAACTCAAGTGGACCCTCAACACCAGCTCCATCACAAAGAAAGCCCAGCAGTGTCCCTACATCCTCCGCAGATTGAGGAGAGCCCATCTTCCTTCACCCATCCTCAACATGTTCTACAGAGGAGCCATGGAGAGCATGCTGAGTAGCTGCATCACTACCTGGTACAGGAACTGCAATGTCTCAGACCGCAAGTCCCTAGATTGGGTAGTGAGGACAGCTCAGAAGATCATTGGTCTCTCTGCCTTCTGTTCAGGGCAGTTTCACCAATTGCTACATCCACATCCACACACTCTTTTCCTTCCTGCCATCCAGGAAAAAGGTTCTGTGGCATCTGGGCCTCCACTACCAGGTTGGAAAACAGTTTCTTCCCCCTGACCAGCAGGCACTTGAACTGTAAATGATATTTCAATGACCTGCTTTTTCAGAAATCCTTCTATCTACCTCCTTTACTTTTACTTTACTGAATTTTATGGAGCTATCAGCGAACTCCAAAATTCCCACCTGGACGGACTGTTCATTGTTGCCAGAGATTTCAATCATGCAAATCTCAAGTCAGTTCTCCCTAAATTTCATCAACATGTGGACTTTGCAACGAGGGGGGAAAACATGCTGGACTGTGTTTACACAAACATGGCTTGCGTGTACAGAGCATACAGACCTGGCCCACAGGAGCCATCTCTGCTCTTCACGACTGCTTCGAACACTCTGACTGGGACATGTTTAGGGAGGCTTAAACCTACGGTGACTCCATCAAGTTGGAGGAGTACACAGCTTCAGTGACTGGCTACATCAGCAAGTGCATTGAGGATGTTACAATCTCCAAGTTAATCATTACACGACCCAACCAGAAGCCATGAATGACTGCGGAAGTGCACAGACTCCTGAGGACACGGGACAAGGCCTTCAAGTCAAGCCTGTGATGGTGACTCCTCCCTCCCAGATGGGCTGAACTGCTTCTACGCATGGATTGATGCAGTGATCAACACGGAAATGAGGAAGACCACCCCTCCTCCAAACAACCAGGTTCTCTGTGTGACCACGGCCGAGGTGAGAAGATCTCTACTGAGAGTCAACCCATGGAAAGCTGCTGGTCCAGACAACATTCATGGTTGTGTGCTCAGAGGATGTGCAGAACAGCTAGCAGATGTTCTCTCTGACATCTTCAACATTTCTCTGAGCACCACTGTTGTTCCTAGGTGCTTGAAGACCACCAGCATCATCCCAGTGCCAAAGAAATCATTTGTCTCTTGCCTCAATGACTATCGTCCTGTTGCACTCACACCTATCATCATGAAGTGCTTCGAGAGGCTGGTCATGAGGCACATCAAGACTCAGATCCCTTCCTCACTGGATCCCCTGCAGTTTGCATATTGTCCCAACCACTCAACGGACGATGCAATCTCCACCACCCTCCATCTGGTCCTTTCTCATCTGGACAGAAAGGACAGTTATGTCAGAATGCTGTTCATTGACTACAGTTCAGCATTCAACACCATCATCCCTCAGCATCTGAGTGAGAAGCTGAGGCTGCTGGGCCTGAACATCTCCCTCTGTAACTGGATCCTGGACTTCCTGACTGGGAGACCCCAGTCAGTCAGGATCAGTAGCAACACCTCCAACACCATCACGCTGAGCACAGGGGCCCCTCAGGGCTCACTGCTGTTCACACTGATGACCCACAACTGTGCAGCCAAGCACAGCTCCAACCACATCATCAAATTCGCTGATGATACCGTGGTGGGTCTGATCAGCGGTGGAGATGAGGCAGCATACAGAGAGGAGATAGAACAGCTGACAGGTGATGGACTGGTGTAGAACCAACAACCTGTCTCTGAACGTCGACAAGACTAAAGAGATGTTTGTTGACTTCAGCAGACCACGTTGGGACCACGCTCCACTGAATATCAACACCTCACCTGTGGAGATGATCCAGAGCACCAAGTTTCTTGGTGTTCACATAACCGACAACCTCATGTGGACCCTCAACACCAACTAGGGTGGTGGTGGTCTAGTGGTAGGGTACTTGCCTATGGACCAATGGCTCAAGAGGTCCCAGGTTCGAATCCCACCTCTAGCACTACCATCACTGAGCAAGACCCTTAACCCTGAATTGCTCCAGGGGGACTGTCCTTGTAATTAGGACATGTAAGTCACTCTGGATAAGAGCGTCTGCTAAATGCTTTAAATGTAACTCCATCACAAAGAAAGCCCAGCAGCGTCTCTACTTCCTACGAAGACTGAGGAAAGCCCACCTTCCATTCTCACCATCTTTTACATAGGAACCATCGAGAGCATCCTGAGCAGCTGCATTACTGCCTGGTATGGGAACTGCAGCGTCTTAGACCGCAAGTCCCTACAACGGGTAGTGAGAACAGCTGAGAAGATCATCGGGGTCTCTCTGCCCTCTGTACAGGACATTTTCACGACTCGCTGCATCCGCAAAGCAACCAGCATTGTGGATGATCCCTCTCACCCATCCCACACTCTCTTCTCCCTCCTGCCATCCGGGAAAAGGTTCCGCAGCATACGGGCCTCCACTACCAGGATGGGAAATAGCTTCATCCCCCTGGCCATCAGACTTTTAAACTGACAATATCCTCACAATTATTACTCATCCATTTATCTATTAACTATTTATTTTTATTGCACATCCGCACTTTACTCATAACACTGCTCTGTTACACTTTGTTGCTCCATTACACTGTTTCACTGCCCAACAACCTGGGCTGCTTTGTTCCACAACACTGCGGCCTTCTGATGTACTGTATGTACTGTCTGTTGTCTGCACTTGTTGACTTGTCTTGTCTTGTCTTGTCTTGTCTTATGTTGTAACTTGTAATTTGTGTCTTATGTTGTCTTATGTGTAGCACCAGGGTCCTGGAGGAACATTATTTCGTTTCACTATGTGCTGTGTATGCGGTTGAAATGACAATAAAATCCTACATGACTTGACTCCTGGTTATGCTGGTTCAGCAGAAATGAACCTGCTGAACACGCTGACAGAACCCGAACACCTTCCCTCACACACCTCAGGGAGAAACTCCAGAATCACCAGAACAGTCCCGGGCTGAAGTGTGTGCTCTCTGCTCCGCTGCCCACGAGCACCCCTCTCTCACCCCGCTCGAGTCAGCCAGACACAACGCGCATGTGTAGCAGCGTGAACGGGCTAGGAGGAGGGGAATCCAATGATGTCAGTAAAAAGCACGTGACGCTGCGCAGCGTTCCACGGACACGAAGAAGAGGAGGGGGGCGAGCAGGTGATCCCCATCATCTCTCTCTCTCTCTCTCTCTCTCTCTCTCTCTCTCTCTCTTAAACTTTTGAAAGAAATGTCTCATTACAACTGGTATAAAGCAACTGCATTGCTCCATCATATTAATAACATGCCCTGCTGTCACACATGGTGGTGGTAGTGTGAAGTGGTCTAGTTAAGGTCCTGACTTTGCAGAGAGGAGTGCAAACCTCCTCATGGGTGCCAAGAACTGATCTCCTTTTAAATCATTTGTTTGCAGTTGTTACAGGAGGCATGGTATTACATTTAGGGGATTATTACTTTTTCACATGGCTGATATAGGAGTTGTTGAGTTTTGGTCCTTCAGTAAATCATCATATCATTTGAAATTTGTGTGTTTACTCAGTTAATCTTTTATTTGACCTTTTTTTGGAGAAACAATTTAGTGTTACAAAGAAGGAAGAACAGAGGAAATCAAAAAGCACTGCTGACAGCACTGTTTACACATACATACACCATGTTCATGTTACACAGATTGTTGATGTAGATTTGCAGATCACTTAGTAAGGTTAACCACTGGGATGCATGTACATTGACAGCGCTGCAACATCAGAGAGGATTGCAAAATCATGGATTCAGACTTGCTTTCAGAAAGACCTTTTTGTAATCATTCCTGGAGAAAAACAGCATTTAGAAAGCTTTTCTAATATCATTCCAGTATTAAACCAACATTATTCAAAATGGAAAAAAGCTCTGAAACTTTTCAAAATGTTTTTTTTCAGGATGTGCGCCGTGCTTCTTCAGCGCAGCTTTGACAAACTCCAGTTTGTCATGTTTCAGTCCTTGCCCCACTGTCAGCTGCAGTCCTAGGTTCAGATGCTTCTTGGACTGATCATAAGGGGGCCAGTAAACCAAGCCAGGCCCGTTTGGTGAGCTGTGAATAAAATAAATTAATCTCATATTAGGTCTGTGTGAAACTTAGTCAGTGGTCTGTTTCTGGTAATTAAATGTATTGACCAAGAGGAACCAATATTATTTAATTGGGTTGTCCTATAAAAACTCTGCTGCTCACATTTAACTGCTTTGTAGCCAAACTGGCAATAAATGTAGAAACTGAGTAAAAAGTACTCAACTCAGAAAAGTTATCAGTTATCTTTACAAACCAACAAACAGACTAACAGACAATTAATTATATGTAATAAATAATAAATACAAATGTGAAATAAATATAACACAAGCTCACCCCGTACGAATGAAGTTGGCCCAGTACTTCATCATGGTTTTACACAGTTGATTTTCTTTTTCAGTAAACGTGCCTGAGGAGAAGAGAATGAGTCATCATCCTCCTCATCATCATGGTCTTTACTGTCATCACTATAATGAGTGTCTCCATCATGTGAGAAGACCTGACATGTTCTATATGTCTATAATATTCTGTTTCATCCATAAAACTGCTGCTTATGATCCAGTAGTTTACTTTACACGAGCATTGCAGAATTATTCTGACCAAACTACTATGCAGTACCAGTAAGTATGTACCTGTTATTTTGACATCGCCACTCCAAAAACAGGCACCGAACATAAACTCCACATCATCACCATGATCAGCCTTCACAAATCCAGGCCTGGTCTTATTAAAAAAACTTGGCCGATGCTGAAACTCATACAGGTACACATGTGCTCCAGCGTCTGTAAGAAAACAAGAGGCCGTTTTGAAGGACTGTAAGGAATAGCAAGCTCAAATCCTCTATGAGAAAAACCTCTACCTCTGTGATATGCAGCCACCTTGATGACAGGAAACACAATGAAAAGATCCCCCATCATCTCAGTGAAGCGATCCCTTATGTTCTCGGGAGTTTTCGCATGTTCTAGGTATTCATCTATTATCTGGTCAAGAAAGCCTAACACCTAGAAGAAAAGTTGTTTTTCTTAAATATAATGGTCAATAATAATAATAATAATAATAATATAACAATAATGATAATAATACATTATATGTTTGAAGGTCTTTCTTCTACTTTAATCAGATAGTTCTTAAGAAAACAATGAGTTTTATATCCAGCAGAGGGAGACACTTTCTTGCATGTGAAAGCACCTGATCAGCCTTATTGACAATTTTCTCAGGAAAATTTGAGCAGGACCTACCCCATGTGGGAAATATTTTCCCACCACTGCTATCACTTCCTTTTTGTTCATCCCTCTGGCCCACTTTGGAGGAGCAAATATCTGAAACAAACAAACTATTGCTTAACTTAAGGCAGCCTCATCCTCATCCTCATCCTCATCATCAATAAAGAATGATGGTTTAATTGTTTAGTAAAATGTACTTACCTGAGGGAGAATCCATCCAAATTCATGGTTTGTCACTCCTAAAAGCAGTGGAACTGAAACAAAGTCTTTCTTCTTCAAAAGTTCTTCAGGCTCATCTTTCAGAAACACTCCATCCACTGTGGCACCAAGGAAGAAGATTTTTTGCTGTAATAAATAAGAATGATTACTGTTACCCCTTTATTTCTTTTCTTTCAGAATTGCATATATTCTAAAAATACTAGAATTAGAGATTTATACCTTTTTGGTGGCCTTTATGATGTCTTCTTCTGTCTTTCCCCTCAAACACTTGACTAACTGCTCTCCAGAGCTGGCATCACACTCTGTCACATTTGCCACTACCTACACACACACACACACACACACACACACACACACACACATAGACACACACACACATCATGAGTTACGCCATCATAAGCAGTTTTTGCCAGTTTTATTCATATTTTTATTTGGTTTTAACTGTTTACCCTGGCAAAGACCATAGTGTCTTTTGTTGAGTGAGTTTCCAGGGTTGCTGCTCCACTCTGTAAGATTACTCGGTGAAACAGACCTTTGGCCAGTGGAGAAAGAGCCTGGAAACAAATAGTAACAAAATAAATTAGCAAACATTTTTATTTCCATCCAATGCAAAATTAGAAAAAAGCTCAAATTAATTCTAGCTATAAATCAATAGCTGTAGGCCCAATTACTTTTTTCTCAAGGATTATTTTATATTTAAAATGATTTTTTTCATTTGGATATTAGAGTATATTGTTCAGTGCTTCAATGTCATCATAGGTCAGATGTGGGGGATATTGTTCATCTTCGATTGAAACCATAGTAAAATGTTTAAGAGGACAAAGAGTGTCCTGCTAAAGCAAAAAAAAAGGTCTTTTCTCAGGTAAATGTAAAAATGTATAAAGTACTTGCTTTAGAAATAAAACGCTGAATCAAGTTAAAATCAGCATCAGGGCAAAAGCACAGAATGAAAAAACCTTTTTATTCTCAATAAATAAATGTAGGTTCTTAATGGCGGTTACCAGCATTGAGGTACTAATTCCCCCGGCAGACTCTCCAGCAATAGTGACAGAGCGGGGATCGCCTCCAAACTTCTCAATGTTCTTCTGCACCCAGTGCAGTGCTGCAATCTGGTCCAGGTATCCCCAGTTGCCTGAGGCATGCGCATCTCCAGTGCTGAAGCATCAAACATGCTCAAATAACACTGTAACACTGTAGCTGCTATACTACTGAAAATGAGATTCATCAGTACATCATAGCTCACTGAAAAAGAAGGACTCAAGTTACAGCGTGGCCATGATGCATAATCGAAGTGACAAATGATTCACACCCCCTGCTTGTGGGGTCCTTGGAAGTGACTGTTGTGACATGGATATGAGTGTGTTGAGTTTAGATTGTTGCTATTTGTGGATTCAATTCATAATTTTGTAATTCCAACAAGGGCCAAAATCTCCAGCACAAGGAGAGTTTAAACAGTAGGTACAGAGACAGAGTACACAAAACTATTTTACTTCTTCCACTACTTCTAATAACAATAACAATAACAATTATAATAATCCCAATAATAAAATGTTATTTTGCTGAATGGTATGTTTCTTGTACAACAAATACAATTCAAGTAAAACTACAAGTCTGAGGCATGGAATGTGAGTCTGTAATCAAAGTAATGTATGTGTTTCCAACAGTGATCTGTGCTGGTGGACAAAGTGGTTTTAGTGGCTCATACCTGAAATGTCCCAGTATTCCCAGCCTGTACTGAATGACAACAACAACTATATTCTCATAGGCTGCCAGTACGGATCCATCATACTGGGCGGCTCCACCCACGTGCAGGCCCCCTCCATGGATCCAGACCATGACCTGTGGATATGTAAGATTAAGAGTTGCTGGATGTTTCACCTTAGCTGCTTACTGAGGATCTGAAGCAGGTGGAAAATCTCTAGTTGCCATTTTATACCCAAACATTTGTATAAGATTTGTATAATTTGTTCAAAAACACCCAGCATTTCTAATTGTCCAGTTTAATAGTGGGACTTAAAGCACAGCACTTTGATTTCTATTGAAATTCCACCTTGAGTGCTGCATTCGTACTGAAATGATTTTGTGACAGGCTTATCTTTTTCTATGAACATGACAACCTCGAATAGCCAGTCTATTGTATTTTATTGTGTTCATGAATAATAAGATTCTGAGTGAACGCTGTACTCACAGGTAATTTCTCCTTTGCTGAACGCTTGGAGGGAGTGTACACGTTCAGGTACAGACAATCTTCAGAGACAGAAGGAGTTTGGAGGCTTAAGCCCATACTTTTTGACACAGATATAACCATGTCTAGATCTTGCAGACACCTGCCAGAGAAAATAAAAATAAAATAAAATGTGCAAACCTTGTTTGAGGATTAGCCAGAAAATCAGACAAAAGAGCAGCATATGGGAAGTGTACAAAATTAAGTCTTTGCACCTTTGGCTGACCTAGAAAAGTAGAAGCCTTGTTTCCCTAAGAACAGTGCTGATCAAAGCACATTGTCACATTGTAGAACAAGTATGGCCTGAATCCTTAGAGTAAGTAGGTTAGAGATGAGACTCCAAAATAGTTTTTATTTTACGATAAATTCTGGTTGTAAATATATTACATTATATTGAATATTATGGAAGAAAGTGGATTTTGTGTTCACTCTTTATTAATTTTAATGGCCAATATTATTCCTGTGTCTAACAGACACTAAATATGGATGTAATGTAAGTGGCAGGTAACGTTAAAAAACAAACAAAAAAAAAAAACACAAAAATGAAGTTGTGAGGCAGGAAAGGCTATGAAGAACACATAGGCAGCTTCAACAATACAGGATTTTCTGAGATAAGTGGTAGCACAACAGGCCGTGCTCACATTGGTGGGTGCTTAATGGCCTTTCTCACTCCCTTCCATGGCTTGGCGGGTTTGGGTGCTGCCAGACGGAGCAAACCCACGGGTGGCTGGGCATAAGGAATGCCCAGGTACTGCTCCACTATTTTCCCAGAGCTGTTCACTGTCACATACTGACCACGCACACTGCCTTGGTCCAGAGACACCAAAGGGCCTAAACACAGCAGACATTGATCACTTACATCCACCATTAAATTGTACTGACCAAAATGGGTCTTAGCTAGATAAATGTCCAAAAAAACAATTTAAAAAGCAACCTCATAATGGTTACTTTACAGGAATGTCACATACTGACCAGTCACATTGTCTTGGTCCAGAGATGGCAAAAGGCATGAGCCTAAACACAGCAGACATTCATTACTTACATTCACCACCAAACTGTACTTAACCAAATTCTTAGCAAGATAAATGTCCAAAAAATAAAAAATAAATAAAAAAGCAACCTCATAATGGTTACTTTACAGGAATGTCACAAACTGACCAGTCACATTGCTTTTGTCCAGGGACGGCAAAGGGCCAGAGCCTAAACACAGTAGACATTGATCACGTACATGCACCATCAAACTTCTTGCCCAAACGAGTCTTAGCCAGATAAATGTGCAAAAAAAAAAAAAGTTAAGACGCAACCTCATAAAGGTTACTTTACAGGAATGTCACATACTGACCAGCCTTACTGCCTTTGTCCAGAGACACCAAAGAGACTGAACCTAAAGACAAGAGACATTGATCACTTACACATCCACCATCGAACTGTACTTGCCCAAATGGGACTTAGCCAGATAAATGTGCAAAAAAAAAAAGTTAAAATGCAACCTCATAATGGTTACTTCACAGGAATGTCACATACTGACCAGTCACACTGCCATGGATCAGAGGCACCAAAGATCCTGAGCCTAAACACAGCAGATATTTATCACTTACATCCACCATCAAACTGTACTTAACCAAATGGGTCTTAGGCAAATAAATATCCCCAAAAAAGTTAAAAAGCAACCTCATAATTGTTACTTTACAGGAATGTTACATACTAACCAGTTACATTGCCTTTGTCCAGAGACAGCACAGAGACTGAGCCTAAACACAGCAGACATTGATCACTCACATGCACCATCAAACTGTACTTACACAAATGGGTCTTAGGCAAATAAATATCCCAATAAAAATTAAAAAGCAAATGTATAATGGTAACTTTACAGGAATGTCACATACTGACCAGTCACACTGCCATGGATCAGAGGCACCAAAGATCCTGAGCCTAAACACAGCAGATATTGATCACTTACATCCACCATCAAACTGTACTTACACAAATGGGTCATAGCCAGATAAATGTGCAAAAGAAAACATTTAAAAGCAACCTCACAATGGTTACTTTACAGGAATGTTACATACTGACCAGTCACACTGCCTTTGTCCAGAGACACCAAAGAGACTGAACCTAAACACAGCAGACATTGATCACTCACATGCGCCATCAAACTGTACTTACACAAATGGGTCTTTGCCAGATAAATGTGCAAAAGAAAAGGTTTAAAAGCAATTTGATAATGGTTACTTCACAGGAATGTCACATACTGACCAGTCACACTGCCTTGGATCAGAGGCACCAAAGATCCTGAGCCTAAACACAGCAGACACTGATTACTCACATGCACCATCAAATTGTACTTACTTAAATGGGTCATAGCCAGATAAATGTGCAAAAAAAAAATTAAAAACCAATCTGATAATGGTTACTTCACAGGAATGTCACATACTGACCAGTCACATTGCCTTTGTCCAGAGACACCAAAGGGCCTAAACACAACAGACATTGATCACTTACATCCACCATCAAACTGTACTTACCCAAATGGGTCACAGCCAGATAAATGTGCAAAAGAAAAAAGTAAAAACCAATCTGATAATGGTTACTTCACAGGAATGTCAAATACTGACCAGTCACATTGCCTTTGTCCAGAGACACCAAAGATCCTGAGCCTAAACACAACAGACACAACTTACTGGTCACAGCCAGATAAATGTGCAAAAGGAAAAGTTAAAAAGCAGTTTCATAACGGTTACTTTACAGGAGAAGGCAAAAACATTTTTAATGTTATTTAACATACAGAAGGTAAGTTCAAAGTAATTTTGGAGAGTTTTTAAGATCCATTTGTGATTAAATTTTCACACAATGGAAAAAACAGCTGTGTTAATGATGTAGAACAGTAACAAGAAATTGAGATACCCTGTTTTTGTAGAACAATTTCACATATTGAGCAGGATTGTGCAGAAATTATGAGAAAGTGTAAAACTTAAAGCACACATCTTACCTTGGATTTACCTGACAAATGATCTTATAGCTATACCTATTATGGTTATAAAGTATTATCAGGCTATTCAGGCTTACTTTATGTACTTTATGTAACAGTTATTAAATACACGTTAAAGAAATGAATTGGTTACTTTATTAATTTAAAAACCATTTGTGCAGCTTAAATTATTTTTTTTCTGTAAAACATGACCACAGTGATGTACTAAAGAACTAAAGAAAATAATAAGTTTAAAGTTTCAATTCTTCAAATACTCAAATAAACTGATTTACCATCTAAACACAGCCAGCATTTTAAAATCACTGATGTAAAGCACTAGCTGAATTATTTCAAAATGAAAGGCTTTTCATCAACAAGTGCTCATTTTGTGGGAAAATGAATGAATTCTTGCCTGTCTGCGTGGGTGCTGTCCAAACAGCGCTGACGGTCAGCCAAAAGAAGAGCAGTACTTCTGTAGCCATAGCTGCTGTTCAGCAAATGCCTGTAAGAGGCTAGATGCACTGCCATATAAATACCCCCTTAATACCAACCCCCAAGCACACACACACGCCCACAGATGCACACATACAGATGCACACACACATGCCCGGAGACGCACACACATACACCTACACACACACACACACACAGCACATATGCATGAGCACATATTATCATAAATACTCACACAAATACTAGACAGTGCCCTTTAACCTAATTCTCTCAAAAAATAAAACACTTCTCATCTGTATATACAGTGCATGTTCTCTCCTAAAGTGCAAGCAAAGCAAAATCCTTTCAGTCTAGCAGTCTTCAGTGAAAATGAATTTTCTATTTCAAAGCTAATTTTTCCCTGATCTGATTTTCAGTTTTGGATTTTAAGCAGGCCTCTCTGTTAATGAGAAGCAAGACGGAAATTAGACATGGGGCGAAGGGCAGTGATGGACTAAAAAGGGGATTATGATTATATATTTACATTTACGGCATTTAGCAGACGCTCTTAATCAGAATGACTTCCATGTCCTAATTACAGGGACAGTTCCCCTGGAGCAATTCAGGGTTAAGGGTCTTGCTCAGGAACCCAATGGTGATAGTGCTAAAGGTGGGATTGGAACCTGCGACCTTTGATCCATAGGTCTGTAGGTTATGGGGCAGCGGTGGCCTAGTGGTTAGGGAGTAGGCCCTGGCTCAGAAGATTGTGGGTTTGATTCTCTCACCAGTAGGTTGCCCTGAGGTACCCTTGAGCAAGGTAGCGTCCCCGTCACTGCTCCCCAAGTGCTTTCAATAGCTGCCCCCTGCTGCATGTGTGTGTATGGGTGAAATGCAGAGGTTGAATTTCATTGTGTTGTGCTGCGTTTCACAATGACAAGGGTTGTGAATTTCACTATATGAATGGCCTACAGTTACACTCGTTTACTGAAATTCCTATTTTGTTACAGTAGCTGCTTCTTCTTCTCTCATGTTAAAAAACACTATGGCAGAAGAAGAGGAATGATTAAAAGTCTAAGTGTGAAAGCTAGGGGGTCACAGAAAAAAAATGAACCTGCTAAAGGAAGCAGCTATTTGCAACAATGATTCTCAGAATGTACTTGGAGAAAAACTCTGTCTTTCTAATCTCATAACCTTGATGATATAAACTGGTACATCAAGCTAAATCATCACATTGATCCATTGTAAAGTCCCCAGTGAAACTGACAGACACTGTAATCAGTTTGTATCTCTTTCTGTTTCGTCTTCTACCAGAATCTCTCAGCTGTTTGGTGATTATAGGCATTTTTTTTACCTATTGGACAGTCATGTGATTCAACTATAACTGTCTAATCATGTACTTTACAGAAATTGTTTTGGAAAAGTTGGTAAAATGATTTTTTCTTGGTCGCACATGTGGCTACTGCTGCATCAGTAAAAAGACTAGAATGTTCCAGTTACATAACAAAATAAGAAATAAATCATTTTTCTGTCCTGATGTGTCTAAAACATTAGACAGAGTCAAGCTTCATGTAATAAAACAACCCATGTTAGAATGATCAAAAACTAATATGAGCGTCTGTGTTATGTCTGTGACAACTGTGACATGATATACATGTGATGTTTCCTTTGAGCACAATGTATAACCCAAGTCAGAAAAAGTTGGGACTGTATATGAAATGCATAGAAAAAAAACCCCCAAAGTTTCTTAAATTTCCTTTAATTCTTATTTAATTACAGACACATTACACAAAAAGCTAGACTGGCAAAGCATTTATCACTTTATTATGTTGCCATTCCTTACAGTTAAAGTGTTTCTTTTTTTGGCCTTGAGAAAAACACGCAGTGAAGAGCTACATGTGTTATTTTGTCCCATTCTGTTGCACATCTACACGTCTAAAGGACTGCAACAGTGCATTTTCCATAACAAAATTTTCCATGCATTCTCCTTTGGGGACAGGTCAGGGCTGAAGGCAGGACAGTCCAGTAACCATACTCTATTCTTCAGCAGTCATACCTTTCTAATGTGTGAAGAATGTAGTTTTGTGTTGTCTTGTTGAAAAATACATGAATGATCCTGAAAACAAATCAGAAGGTAAAAGATCTGAAACACTTATATACATCTTTATTCACATTTCCCCCATGTGGTCCCTCCATCAGCCTCTGAACATGATGTAAGTACATGGCTTCTTCCCATCCCATGATGCATAGTGTATAGTTATTTAAGTGCTGTGCTTGTGATTACATATTAGGGTTATGTTTAATGAAGTTAACTTACAGACCCCTGGCTACGAGTTTATGTCTGCTCAACACCACCACAGCCTTACAGAAATGACAGAAAGCGGACATAGAATGCCAGGAGGAGGTAATGTAGACTGGTGAAGGAAGCTTCTCCCCAGCACCTCAGGCTGGCCGAGGAAATTCCATGTCATCCCTGGAGTTCCGCAAGCAGCTGAAGTGAATAAGTGGAGCGACTCTTTTTGTGACCGAGAACGTGTGGCAGGGCATTCAGGCCCTCACCAACTAGAGGTCATCTTCACCTGCCTGTGACGGTGAGACCTCCCTTGCAGATGCGCTGAACAACTTCGGCGCACGGTTTGATGTGGAGAACAATACAGCCAATAGGAAATCCATCCCCTCCAACACCATAACGCTACGAGTACAGGGGCCCCTCAGGGATGTGTTCTCAGCCCACTGCTGTTCAAATTGATGACCCATGACTCAGCCAAGCACAGCTCGAACCACATCATCAGATTGGCTGATGATACAGCTGTGGTGGGTCTGATCAGCAGTGATGAAGCAGCATACAGAGAGGAGATACAACAGCTGACAGACTGGTGCATAACCAAAAACCTGTCTCTGAATGTCTAAAGAGACATTGGTTGTTGACTTCAGTAGTGAGAGGTCACGATGTGGTCTCCTGAACAGCTCACCTGTGGAGATGGTACAGAGCACCAAGTTTCTTGGTGTTCACATAACAAACTCAAGTGGACCCTCAACACCAGCTCCATCACAAAGAAAGCCCAGCAGTGTCCCTACATCCTCCGCAGATTGAGGAGAGCCCATCTTCCTTCACCCATCCTCAACATGTTCTACAGAGGAGCCATGGAGAGCATGCTGAGTAGCTGCATCACTACCTGGTACAGGAACTGCAATGTCTCAGACCGCAAGTCCCTAGATTGGGTAGTGAGGACAGCTCAGAAGATCATTGGTCTCTCTGCCTTCTGTTCAGGGCAGTTTCACCAATTGCTACATCCACATCCACACACTCTTTTCCTTCCTGCCATCCAGGAAAAAGGTTCTGTGGCATCTGGGCCTCCACTACCAGGTTGGAAAACAGTTTCTTCCCCCTGACCAGCAGGCACTTGAACTGTAAATGATATTTCAATGACCTGCTTTTTCAGAAATCCTTCTATCTACCTCCTTTACTTTTACTTTACTGAATTTTATGGAGCTATCAGCGAACTCCAAAATTCCCACCTGGACGGACTGTTCATTGTTGCCAGAGATTTCAATCATGCAAATCTCAAGTCAGTTCTCCCTAAATTTCATCAACATGTGGACTTTGCAACGAGGGGGGAAAACATGCTGGACTGTGTTTACACAAACATGGCTTGCGTGTACAGAGCATACAGACCTGGCCCACAGGAGCCATCTCTGCTCTTCACGACTGCTTCGAACACTCTGACTGGGACATGTTTAGGGAGGCTTAAACCTACGGTGACTCCATCAAGTTGGAGGAGTACACAGCTTCAGTGACTGGCTACATCAGCAAGTGCATTGAGGATGTTACAATCTCCAAGTTAATCATTACACGACCCAACCAGAAGCCATGAATGACTGCGGAAGTGCACAGACTCCTGAGGACACGGGACAAGGCCTTCAAGTCAAGCCTGTGATGGTGACTCCTCCCTCCCAGATGGGCTGAACTGCTTCTACGCATGGATTGATGCAGTGATCAACACGGAAATGAGGAAGACCACCCCTCCTCCAAACAACCAGGTTCTCTGTGTGACCACGGCCGAGGTGAGAAGATCTCTACTGAGAGTCAACCCATGGAAAGCTGCTGGTCCAGACAACATTCATGGTTGTGTGCTCAGAGGATGTGCAGAACAGCTAGCAGATGTTCTCTCTGACATCTTCAACATTTCTCTGAGCACCACTGTTGTTCCTAGGTGCTTGAAGACCACCAGCATCATCCCAGTGCCAAAGAAATCATTTGTCTCTTGCCTCAATGACTATCGTCCTGTTGCACTCACACCTATCATCATGAAGTGCTTCGAGAGGCTGGTCATGAGGCACATCAAGACTCAGATCCCTTCCTCACTGGATCCCCTGCAGTTTGCATATTGTCCCAACCACTCAACGGACGATGCAATCTCCACCACCCTCCATCTGGTCCTTTCTCATCTGGACAGAAAGGACAGTTATGTCAGAATGCTGTTCATTGACTACAGTTCAGCATTCAACACCATCATCCCTCAGCATCTGAGTGAGAAGCTGAGGCTGCTGGGCCTGAACATCTCCCTCTGTAACTGGATCCTGGACTTCCTGACTGGGAGACCCCAGTCAGTCAGGATCAGTAGCAACACCTCCAACACCATCACGCTGAGCACAGGGGCCCCTCAGGGCTCACTGCTGTTCACACTGATGACCCACAACTGTGCAGCCAAGCACAGCTCCAACCACATCATCAAATTCGCTGATGATACCGTGGTGGGTCTGATCAGCGGTGGAGATGAGGCAGCATACAGAGAGGAGATAGAACAGCTGACAGGTGATGGACTGGTGTAGAACCAACAACCTGTCTCTGAACGTCGACAAGACTAAAGAGATGTTTGTTGACTTCAGCAGACCACGTTGGGACCACGCTCCACTGAATATCAACACCTCACCTGTGGAGATGATCCAGAGCACCAAGTTTCTTGGTGTTCACATAACCGACAACCTCATGTGGACCCTCAACACCAACTAGGGTGGTGGTGGTCTAGTGGTAGGGTACTTGCCTATGGACCAATGGCTCAAGAGGTCCCAGGTTCGAATCCCACCTCTAGCACTACCATCACTGAGCAAGACCCTTAACCCTGAATTGCTCCAGGGGGACTGTCCTTGTAATTAGGACATGTAAGTCACTCTGGATAAGAGCGTCTGCTAAATGCTTTAAATGTAACTCCATCACAAAGAAAGCCCAGCAGCGTCTCTACTTCCTACGAAGACTGAGGAAAGCCCACCTTCCATTCTCACCATCTTTTACATAGGAACCATCGAGAGCATCCTGAGCAGCTGCATTACTGCCTGGTATGGGAACTGCAGCGTCTTAGACCGCAAGTCCCTACAACGGGTAGTGAGAACAGCTGAGAAGATCATCGGGGTCTCTCTGCCCTCTGTACAGGACATTTTCACGACTCGCTGCATCCGCAAAGCAACCAGCATTGTGGATGATCCCTCTCACCCATCCCACACTCTCTTCTCCCTCCTGCCATCCGGGAAAAGGTTCCGCAGCATACGGGCCTCCACTACCAGGATGGGAAATAGCTTCATCCCCCTGGCCATCAGACTTTTAAACTGACAATATCCTCACAATTATTACTCATCCATTTATCTATTAACTATTTATTTTTATTGCACATCCGCACTTTACTCATAACACTGCTCTGTTACACTTTGTTGCTCCATTACACTGTTTCACTGCCCAACAACCTGGGCTGCTTTGTTCCACAACACTGCGGCCTTCTGATGTACTGTATGTACTGTCTGTTGTCTGCACTTGTTGACTTGTCTTGTCTTGTCTTGTCTTGTCTTATGTTGTAACTTGTAATTTGTGTCTTATGTTGTCTTATGTGTAGCACCAGGGTCCTGGAGGAACATTATTTCGTTTCACTATGTGCTGTGTATGCGGTTGAAATGACAATAAAATCCTACATGACTTGACTCCTGGTTATGCTGGTTCAGCAGAAATGAACCTGCTGAACACGCTGACAGAACCCGAACACCTTCCCTCACACACCTCAGGGAGAAACTCCAGAATCACCAGAACAGTCCCGGGCTGAAGTGTGTGCTCTCTGCTCCGCTGCCCACGAGCACCCCTCTCTCACCCCGCTCGAGTCAGCCAGACACAACGCGCATGTGTAGCAGCGTGAACGGGCTAGGAGGAGGGGAATCCAATGATGTCAGTAAAAAGCACGTGACGCTGCGCAGCGTTCCACGGACACGAAGAAGAGGAGGGGGGCGAGCAGGTGATCCCCATCATCTCTCTCTCTCTCTCTCTCTCTCTCTCTCTCTCTCT
>JABMDN010000401.1:0-45189 GCA_017165825.1 Hepsetus odoe
ACGACACCTACACAGCTCTCCAGTCCACATCCAGGTCCTCTGATGATATTTACCACACACTGGCAGTGAGTGATTCTTCACAAATCCTCCCTCTAGATCTGTAAAGAACACCTAACACACCCAGACTAACCAGAGCTCTTCACTTCTCCTCCTCTGCTTCATTCTCTCTTTCCCTCACACAGGCTGTTCATTCCTCTTCTCCTGAGGACACGTACACGGCTCTGGACCTTCAGTCCAGGTCTCCTGAGTATGACACACTCGCTCCAAGAGACTAGAAACTACAAATATCATTATAAGCATTCAAGCAAATATTAGACTCTATTTGTGCTGAAGAACCGAATGCTATGTAAACTGGAAGCAGAACCTTGCATCTCAATTTTTTTTAGTATTTTTTTAATCCAAACTAAACAATCAACCAATGATTACACTTGTTAAAAGTTTATGACACCAGAAATATCTGTATATCCTTCTTTAATTCACATTAAAAATAGCTTTTATCATTATTTCTGGAGATTATTAATGGACATTTGTTTATAGTTTAAAATAAATACATTTGAAAGAGAAATAAAAATAAAATATATTTTTACTGTTCATGCTTTGTTTCTCATTTTGTTTTACTCCCCTTTGGTGCTTAAATGTATATTTCATATCTGTTACATCAGTTTTGAGGCAGCATAATCAAAAAGCCGAATCCAGACCACTAGTTTGCTTTGAGGTATCCTTCAGCGAGGTAGTGTCCCCATGACTGCTCCTGGGTGCTGGATATAAATACTACAAAAGATCAGTTAAACTTTGTATCTGTTCCCTATTTCCTACACTTCTGTTTTCCATCATGTCTCCAGACAGTCTCTCCTGAACTTTTTGATCTTTGTTTCCATCAAATATTGGTTTGACAATTAACCCAGTTATAATTAACCCATCAGAGCAGAGGAAGATAAGTTAGTGCTATAATACAAGTAACATATATATTATTATTTTTTAGTTTAGGTGTAGTTTATACATTATTTTATACATGCAAGATACTAGATGGAAGGGTAGTAAGGCCAAATGTATTGGAGGAGGGTTTAAGGAGGGTTGTTCTACCATGCTGTGGATTAAGAGTATGTGGAGAGTGTTTTGGAGATGAAGAGGGTGTCAGGGAGGGTGATGAGTTTGAAGCAGGAAGTTAAAGGAGTGATAATGAATGTTGTTAGTGCTTATGCTCCACAAGTTGGTTGTGAGATGAAAAAGAAAGAAGAATTAGAGAATGAGTTAGATGAAGGGATAGAGAGTGTACCCAGGGGAGAGAGAGTGTTGATTGGTGTAGACTTTAATGGACATCTTGGATAAGGAACAGAGATGATGAGGAGGCGATGGGTAGGTATAGCAAGGAGAGGAATGCTGAAGGTCAGATGGTTAAGACATGTTATAATGTAGTTAATACTTATTTTAAGAAGAGGGAGGAGCACAGAGTGGAGACTATGAAGTAGTGACAGGGGAGAGTGTAGCTAAACAGCTTAAGATGGTGGTCTGTAGGATGACCTTGGTGGTAAAGAAGAGGAGGAAATTGAGGGCAGAGTCATGGATCAAGTAGTAGAGGCTGAAGAAGGAGGACTGCAAGGTGGAATTCAGGCAGGAGTTAACACGGGCACTGGGAACCCCGATCATCTGATCATGCGGCCAACGCCACCACTGTCGCCCAGTGATATATATTTATATATATGGTTATACACAGTATAAACAAATACACAGTGAGTTTTATAAATCTCCAGTTATCGTGGAAAACACTGCAATAATACTGATATGTAATAATATTATTAGTATTAATAATAGTTAATAATGAATAGTGTGTTCAGAGCCAGAGGGTTAAGGCTGACATTGAGTGTAGAAGTGAGCGGAAGAGGTAAAAAGCTAATTTTAGAAACCGGTAGACATGAGTCTGTATAACCAGGTCATATGGTCTTATTTATTTATTTATTCTTTCTTTCTTTCATTTTCCTTCCTTACAGTGTTTGTGTGTGTGTGTGTGTGTGTGTGTGTGTGTGTGTGCATGTGACTTCAAATTTTATCACAGTTAACTGATCATTTCCTCAGTCAAACCACACGTCTTATGACCTGCATCAGTTTTCTCACTTAGACCTTCAACATCTCAGTGCCGCTGCAGCTAAACGGTTTGACTGGAGGCTATGAAGGACCTCCGGCTGATCTTTTGTCTCGCTACGATAGGTAAGGTGGAGTTTTTACCAGAGTTTCACATTTTAAAGACACATGGGACTTTTTTACACTGTGCATTCCTATCCGTTCAACAGCGCTGAGGTACAAAACGTCCGGGATGGAAATCAGTGGGTACGAAGGAAAATCAGTCACAGTTTTCTGCACTCATAAATGGGCTGAAAGCAACAGGAAGTACTTCTGCAAGGACCCATGCTCAAAGTCAGACATTTTAGTGGACTCAAACAAAAGCTCTGTTGGGAGATATCGTCTGCAGGATTTCAGGACAGGGGTCTTCAGCGTGGAGATCTCTCGCTTGGAAAAGAAAGACGCCGGGAAGTATAAGTGCGGCGTCGAAAGAAGCCTTTTGAACACGCACAATGATGTTCTTCTCAAAGTCCTCGATGGTAAGACATTCAGAATTTTCAGACACAAGCAGAAACGATGGCCCTGAGCTTTTCTTTTCACCCCTTTCTCACTTCTTTCTCTCTAAATCTGGTCTGAAGCACTGCCGACCTCAGCAGCACCGACCTCAAGCCCTCTTTGGCCAACAACAGCCACGTCTTTTGAGAACCTTTCATCATTTTCAACGTTTAATGCCTCCGAAGCCACAGGTAGCTACGCTTACACGTCATATTTTGTGAACATGTTTATCAGGAACTGATTTACAGTCTTCCTGAAATGAACATTTCTGTTTCAGGTCTCTCGACAAACCACTCAAATACTGGCAGAACAAACCTGAAACGAAGAGGTGAGAGTTAAATAATATAAGAATCAGGCTTGAGCAGGCCTTGACTCTGACCTCTGTCGCCATGGTAACAGTGCACAGGAACAGTTGTGGTTGCCTAACTGTCAGGCAACTCAGCGTCAGGCCTGTTGTGGTTTTACTTCAGGAAGTTGAGGCTCAACTGATGCAAAAGATCGAAGGTGCTGTGCACAGAGAGAAAACGACCCTTTATTAAGGGCAACCACTGGTGCACTAGAAATACAGGACATAGAGAATAGAAATAAAAGTTACCAGAACTTCAAAGCAGAGGTTTGTGCTTTCTCTTGACAGACTGGAAGACATACCTCATCATCTCAGTGTTTGTCGTGGTCCTGACGTCTGTGGTTGGGATTCTGGTCTTTGTGGCCTTGATGCACAGAAGTAAGAGAAGGCCCCGCTCTATATGAAGGGTTTTAGGGAGTTGGCCTCAGAATCAGAAGGTCATGGGTTCGAACTGAGGTACCCTTGAGCAAGGTACCGTCCCCGTCACTGCTCCCTGGGCACTTTCAATAGCTCCCCGCTGCTGCACGTGTGTGTATGGGTGAAACTCAGAGGTTGTGCTGTGCTGCGTTTCACAATGACAAGAGGAGGATTCACTTTCACTTTCATATACACTGCTCAAAAAAAATGGGAGAAACCCTTTTTAATGAGAGTTTAGCGTGAGGTCAGTTAAACAGTCAATCTGGTCAGGTCAGTATCAGAGGGGGTTGTAAATCTGTTTTGGTGTTGATGAAATTAACAACATGGGGATGACCCCAAACACAGGAACGGTTCTGCAGGTGGAGGACACACATTTGTTCCTCCTCATCTTTTGTTGACTGCTTTTCCGTAGTTTATCATTTGACTGGGTAGCATGAGGAGATACCTGGACCCTACAGAGACCCTACAGAGTCCAATTCAACCAGGACGGCACATCAATACATGCCATTGCCTGAAGGTTTGCTGTGTCTGCCAGCACAGTATCAAGAGCATGGAGGAGATTCCAGGAGACCGGCAGTTGGACAGGGCCGTCGGAGGTCCTTAACCCATCAGCAGGACCGGTATCTGCTCCTTTGTGCAGAAGGAACAGGATGAATACTGTCAGAGCCCTACACAGTGACCTCTAGCGGGCCACTGGTGTCAATGTCTCTGACCAAACCATTAGAAACAGACATCATGAGGCCTGAGGGTCCAACATCCTCTAGTGGGCCATGTGCTCCTTGCCAGGCACCGTGGAGCTTGACTGGCAATTTCCAGAGAGCACCAGAATTAGCAGGTCTGGCGCTCTGTGCTGTTCACAGATGAGAGCAGGTCCACTCTGAGCTCATGTGACAGACATGAAAGGGTCTGGAGAAGCCGCAGTGAACGTTCTGCTGCAACATTGTTCAGCATGAGGGGTTTTGTGGGTCAGTGTTGGTCTGGGTGGGCAGATCCATGGAGGGACACACAGTCCTGTACAGGATAAACGATGGCACCCGGACTGCCATTAGGTATCAGGAAGAAATCCTTTGACCCACTGTTGGACCCTTTGCTGGTGCAGTGGGTCCTGGGTTCCTCCTGGTGATGATAATGCCCGACCTCATGTGGCAAGAGTATGCAGGCAGTTCTTGGAGGATGAAGGAATCGAAACCACTGACTGGCCTCCACGCTCATGAATGAATGGTTGTGTGTTCATTTTAACGATTTCAGTGCTGATTTTAATGTTAATTTAAACGATTTCAGTGTTGATTATAATGTCCTCATTAATGTTCATATGTTGATGTGTTAAAGTGAAAGGGACTATTCTTGTTGTGTTGTGAAATGCTGCACAGCACAACATCATTCAACTTCTGCGTTTCACTCATACACACAAGTGCAGCAGGGGACAGATATTGAAAGCACCTGGGAAGCAGTGATGGGGACAGTACCTTGCTCAAGGGTACTTCAGGACAACCTAATAATCTGGAACCCACAACCTTCTGATTCTGGGGCAAACTCATTAGCCACTAGGCCACCGCTGCCACTTTAATGAACTAAATGTTGATTTTAATGTTAATTTGAATGATTTTAATGTTGATTTAATGGTCATAGGTTGATTTTAAATAGCTAAATGTTGATTTGAATGATTTCAGTGTTGATTTTAATGATGTTAATCTATTTTTCCTTCTGCTTTTCTGTTCTTCATCAGGTGGTGCTCCCTCTGTCGTGGGTGTTTTAGAGATGCCCCAGTGCTGCTCAGAAAACACAGAGGTCAGTTTCGGAAGGGTCGATGTCGAGCGATCGTTGAACAGTTAAATAACGACTCTACCCACAACGTTACTGCTCAGATTAATATTCATGATTCATTCTGTTCTGTTTGACATGAATGCTCCTTTGACTTTTTTTCAGTTCGACGAGGACAATTCGTTCGAAAACCAGAACTCTGTCTCTCAAACTGACCCAGCAGCCGCCGCCAGGCCTGAACAAGTCTATGAGACGATTTTCACGGCTACCACAAAATACCAGGCGACAGAGAATGTATATAGTGTTGCAAGAAGGAGCAATAACTGTACTGCCTCCATGACTCAATTCCAGCTCTGTAATATCTAAACTCTATAAAATCATTCTGCCTCCTCGGACACTTCGAATAGCTGCTTCCTGCTGGATGGTGTGTGTGGGTGAAAAGCAGAGAGTGTGTTTCACTGTGTGCTGTTTCACGATGACAATTAGTCACTTTCGCTTAATTTTTCGCTTAACTTTCTTAATTTTTCACTTTTCTTGTTTTAGATCCATTTATATTTATAATAAATAAATAATAGAAATAAGTTTTTAAAAAAAAGACCACGAAAACATCCCTTTCCTGCAAAGATAATAAGAGAAGTGTGTGTGTGTGTGTGTGTTTGTTTAAAAATGTAAAATATGTAATGTGCTCTAACAGACACTAGAGGGAGCTGTATCACACTAAACCACAACAGCAGAGTTCAGATATGAAAATTAAATAATTTTTTTCTCTTTATTTTTTAAGTAAAAAAATACATTTATCTCAATCTTGTGTATTTACATTAAAAACAACTTAATTAGTAAATATTTACAATCATTGTTTTACAGTAGTCCAGCTTCAGTAGTGAACATTACAGTAATTACATTGTTATTACATATATAATAATGCACTACTCCATGGTAACTACAGAGGCACTAAGAGTTATTAAAATCAGTTCAGTGAAAGTAAAATGAGTGCAGTGCATAATGTAAGCTCCAGGATTTTATTTTAAACTGCTGTAAATTGCTGAGGGATTGTCCACAGTGTCCTCATTATATCTGTTGGTAAAAAGGAAAGTCTTGTTATAACAAGCACATAAAATACATAAAAGTATTTTATTAAATGTAGTTTTGGCTCACAGAGACATGCGAGGTGGCATTTAATTTTCACAAAAACTGAAGCTGCACTGAAATGAACAACATGCTGGTTTTAAATCTGGTTTAAATGATTTAAGAGCGAATGAAAGCATACATCTCACCTGTCGGTGGACGTAGGGCGAAACATGATGCTGGAATACTGAACATCATCTTCTACCTCCTCTTCAGCAAAAGAGGAAGGCGGTTCTACCGGAGAGCTCTCAGCTTTCCCGCTATCTTTCATTTTCGTGTACAAAATGTTGGCGTAAAGGTCTTGACCATCTGAACTGTGCAGGTCTGCTTCACTGGTAGCAGATCCAGCTACTGTGGTGATGTGTTCCTCAACCTGGAATGTGAGAAACAGATGCTGCAAAAGACTTTAACTCTAAGAAGTTGGATGAGTTTGTTTAAAGAAAGACTTCAGCATAATGTAGCAAAGCCTCTGGAAGTGACTCTTCAAGAACCTAGAGCAAAGAACCTTAATATCATCATAAAGGTCTTTAATTTAAGAGATGCTTCATGGCCACACGTTCTCATTCGCAGAATGCAAAATCTTTTTATCTTTATCTTCAAAACACTTCCACCCGGAGGAACAGAAAAGAACAGTGTTTAAACTTCTTAATCCCAGGAAGTCCAGCTCTGCTCCTGGAGGGTTGGTGTCCACCAGAACACACAATCTGACCTACTGCTTATCATACGTTTCCATTTCTTCCAGTCCTCTGCATCTTCCTCTTTCACAACGTCCACCTGCCTCCTGTCCTCTCTCTCCACATCATAAACCTCCTCTTTCTGCTTCGTCTTCTCCTCTTTCCTGGCAGCTCCATCCTCAACATCATTCTCCTGATATACTGTTCGTCTTTCCTCTGGACATGTCCAAACCAACGCAGTCTCACTTCTCTGACTTTGTGTCTAAATCGTCCTACTTCAGGTAGTGCTCTATACTTTTCCCTGATCCTCGTCCCTTCCGACACAAATCTCATCATCTTTAACTCTTCCAGCTCTGCTGCCTGTCTTTCCCTCAGTGTCCCCGTCTCCAACCCGTACAGCATAGCTACCAACTCGTAAGCCGAAATTTCCCTTCATTCTTGCCGGGACCTTTCTGTCCAAGATCCCTCCAGCCACCCTTCTCTACCCATT
This sequence comes from Hepsetus odoe, assembly GCA_017165825.1. NCBI lineage: Eukaryota > Metazoa > Chordata > Actinopteri > Characiformes > Hepsetidae > Hepsetus > Hepsetus odoe. Next base: position 7,427 of record JABMDN010000401.1, read on the forward strand.
CCCACTCTTCCACATTCCCCACTGATCTGAATTGTCAATGTGTCCAATAAAATCAAATACAGTTTTGGGATCTTGCGGACATCATAAATATAATTAACACCAATGTTCTTTGAGAGCTCAAACCGGCAAATACTGGGTAGAGCTCCACTTACCTCATAGGACTCTTCAGCCTTATTGACTCTTCTTTTATTTCTGGAGTTAAGAAAGAGAGAACGTCCCATTATCAATGGTATTTGAACTTTCTTATAATTTTGTCTTAAAGAATCTGAAAGTCTGGGAGCTGTTCAGGATTTGTAAGGACAATAATACTCTGTACACACTATAAAACAAAGAAGGCAAATGAATACCGTATTAATAAACAGCTGAAAACAAAGAGGAAAAACACTCCACACCCAACTGCAGTGAGCGTTTGAAGAAGAGTATGATGAACCTCTGCAGGAACTGTGATGACAGAAAAGAGCAAATGATATTTTTAAATCAGTTTATTGTTAATTTGCATAGTTGTCTGAATTGCTCTTTTGCTACCTTTGACTGATAATCTCACGGCTGTCGAATTCTGAGCTCCGTGTTGATTCTGAGCTTCACAGTAATACAGTCCAGAGTCTGCAGCTTTGACTTTTATGAGACTAAAACTGTGTCCAGATCCTACAGGTGAGGCTCCACCTTCTTTATACCAGGTGTAGTTCTGCACAGGTGGGTTTCCATCACTGCTGCAGTTCAGAGTCACTGAACCGCCCTTCACCATTTCACCAGAAGAACTCATGGACACTGAGACGTTCTTTGGAGGATCTAAGCATAATTTCAAAATTTTTCAGAATGACTTCAGAACAGCTTTTCATATTTGAAGGTACACTCCTAAACTTTAGGAACAATTATTAATAATAATAATAAAACTCACATCTGACTGTGAGATGTTGTTCAGGAGAAGGGAGATGTTCATGTCCTCTTACAGCACATCTATAACTGCCTGTATCCTCACTGCTGACTGCCTGCAGGTGGAGCTGCTTCTCCTTGATGCTCTCTGTGTTTGAAGGACGTCCATTTTTGTACCAGATGAATGTTGGATCAGACAGACTGCAGGTAGTGTGACAGGTCAGAACTGCTGTTTCTCCCTCTGTCACTTCTTCAGGAGCTTCCGCATGAAGCTCTATGGCAAATTGGGATTAATTAGAAAACAAGTTTTGATCATTTCTGGATGTCAAATAAACATGAAGGATATAAGGTATATGTAACTGAAAAAAGTGAAAAAGTGAAAGTGACAACCCTTGTCATTGCGAGGTCATGGCACAGCACACATGAACCACAACGAAATTGGACCTCTGCATTTAACCCATGCACACTCAAACCCGTGCAGCAGTGGGCAGCTATTGAAAGCGCCCGGGGAGCAGTGATGGGGACGGTACCTTGCTCAAGGGTACCTCAGGACAACCTATTGGGAAGGGGTTTGAACCCCTGATCCTCCGATCATGCGGCTAACGCCCTAACCGCTAGGCCACCGCTGCCCACTGAAGCTAGTTTCTTGAAATATTTCAATTTGCAGACAAACACAGAATGAAAAAAATGAGTCAAAGGCAGGGACATGATGGTGCCTTATGGTTAAAAGATGGGATGATTTAACTCACCAGTAACTCTGAGTTTAACTCCAGGAACACCAACCCATCTTTCACCTTCTGTATTTGTTATGATTCTGAAGCGGTACTGATGTTCATCCTTCTTCATGAGATCACTCAGTTTGAGGGAGAAGTGTTTCTGTTCATCATCTAAATACTGAACCCTGCCTGAATAATCTGATTCATTACTCAGATCAGTCGGCTCCACCCCTTCAACTTGGTTTTTATTTATGAACCAAAACCTCTTATCCACCGTGAGACCCTCTGGGTGTGTATAAGAGACGTTCATAAACACTGTGGACCCGTTTAAAGCACAGATTTCCTGCTGGTTGTACTTCATGCTCCACTCTGTTCCAGAAGAACCTGAAACACAGGATGAATGAAAGATCTGATCACAGAGACTGGAGTCCAGAAGACACTCAGAGTTCCTGTCGTTTACAGCTTCACTTCTCTCCTCTTGAAGTGCAGCAGTTACTGTCCAACACTGAGCACTCTAATTAAAGAGTGTGATCAAATGAATGATTCACTAGAACTACACTCTCAACCTCCCCAAAATGCTTCCAGTTGTGAAGGCAATCAGATGTCACAGGTTTGTATAACTAAGTTGGAAACAGTCACACTGTAACACTAACCAAAATCTGCTTAGTAAGAATTTTAAAAATATTACCTAGATTTTTAGAAGTAAGCATTAATATTCTGCCCTTAAAATCTCCATAAACATTTTAAAACTAATCAGAAAGTCCACTTTATGTTCCACTTTATCTTCAAACTAACCCTCAGATGGAAATGATAAAGTGTGACTTTATATTACTTTATATATAAACTGAATATTAAGAAACACAAACTTAGAGGCTTATTTCATCTTGAAACTGCCTTATTTACACATTTACCCACCAGTCTGAAGAGACTGAATGCTGATTTCAACCCTGACTCACAAAATGTTACTTCTGGATGCACAGAATTTTATTTCTCAAGTTAATTTTCAGTGGGTTTCTCCAGCTTGAACGAATCTCTTCAAAAATAGTTTTGCACTGGGGAAGTGCAAAAGAAGCACTTTTTGCAACGTCTGGGGCTTTAAAAGAGGTCAATTTTTTAAGCAAGATCGATGAAAGTATTCTTAAAAATCAGAATTTCACACTTGTAAATGATTTTACTGCAAAAAAAAATAGAATTCTTAGAGACTAATCTCAAAAACAAGGGCTGAAATCAGTTCATTTTACTTGATGAAAGTTGTCTTTTCTGCAGAATAGGTGCACAAATACACTCTTGCACTCCATTTTAAGTGACTACAATGAAGAGTTGACCCCATTTTGAGCCAAACCACAAAGCACAAACAACTCAGCAGGCTTTAAGGGGCGAATGTGGCCTATTTTGCATCTCAGCAACTTTTTTTTTGTTGCATTTGCATTCATTGTTGCAATAAGTTTATCTGAAAGGAGTCGTTTTGAAGAGTATAGACTCACCCAATATTGTAAACAAAGTGACGAGGGCGATTCGGAGAATCTTGAAACAAATCTGCAATAAAAACATTCACTTTTTTCTTTTTACTTTGTTCAGAACCATTGTTTCAGAAGTCAAGATCTTCAGTGTATAACATCTTTTGTCAAAGTCATCATATTTGGTCCCTCAGTTAAATGCATGCTCCCCATTTCAACATAGATTTCCAGATCTACTATTCATGATCTTCAGTTAATAGACCAATTGTGATGTTTAGAAGATTGTGTTCATGGATATTGTTAAACACGATTTCAGACAGTTTCAAAATCTTTAAGAATTTGAATTTATTACTTTTATTTAAGCGCAGGTTGAGCTACGATGTGAGAACAATATTTCAGACTTACCATGTTAGAACGAGTCATTTTCTGGAGTTCAAATAAAAGACCAACGTGGATGAACTGCATGTGGTGAGAGCGCATGTTATGCTAATCGTGGTCTTCCTCTTTCTATGTGCATGGGCCTCCACCGCATGCGCAACGTTACCAAACCCACCTCATTATGTATCTTCTCAATGTTCATAAAACATTTGTTGCACACTAGTCTGAAAAAATGTGCAATATTTATAAAAACTATAGTTTTTTAAAAGGAGTTAAAGGACCCTCATGAACATGCTTAGTCCCTGATTAAGTCTCATTACATGAAAACCATCAATAACAGAGCTTACCTGGTTGAAAAGGCTTTATACTACAAAGCTAACTTGGAGATTAGGCTTAAAATAGCAGGCCCAGACTCAATAAAGCTAGCATGTTTATACGGTGTACTGTAACAAGGCTAGCGTGTCATTAGGGCCCTAAACGCTATCATGGCTATAAGGTCAACTTTCAAAACATGGTTATTATGTAAAAATAGCATGTTTATAAGGCTATGTAAAGTTAAATGGTTATAAGACTCTGAATAACAAAGCTAGCATGGCTATAAGGATTTAAACCTAATACGTGACTTTAAGGCCCCAGTTTTCAAAACATGGATGTAAAATATGATAAAATTAATTCATAAAGCTCTATAAGGCTAGCATGACTATTAGACTCTAAATATCAACCTTGGTGCAACTATAAACTTGTAAACAACAAATCTAACATGGCTAATATAGTACTGTAAATAATGCTAGCAGCGCTAACTAGGCCCTAAGTGTTAAAGCTACTGTGAGGAGAAGACTTTAGAGCTAGCATGGCTATAAGGTTCGAAGGTTTTAATATATATGAAACTAAAAACTAGTGGGTATAATTGAAAACAGGATGTAAGGCTCTAAAGAGAGTTAGCATGACTGTAAAGCTCTGAGTTAAAGTTAGGATGTTAGTATGTCCTTGAGGCTTTTAATTAAAATATGGCCTTGCTATGAAGCTTTAGATATGAAACTTAGCATGGCTATTAGATTCAGAGTATCAAAGTTGGTGTGGCTTTAAGGGTGTATGCAAAAAATCTAACGAGGTTATAATACTGAAGAGTAAAGCTAACAGTGCTACAAAGGCCTAAATATTAATGCTAGTGAGCCGGGAAAGCTCTACAGTTAGCATAGCTTGCTAAAAGGTTCAAAGTTATTAAGCTATAAAACTAGTGGGTTTAACTAAAATATCAAAACTGGCTGTAAGGCTCTAAAAATAGCTAGCATGGCTGTAAAACTGCAAGGTAAAGTTAGCATGTTAGCGTGGCTATAAGGCTTGAGGTAACAAAGCTAATATATCATTAAACCTTTTCATTTAAAAGGTAGCTTAGCAACAAGACTTTAAATAACAAAGCTATCAAGGTTTATAAGGCTTTAAATGAAAGGTGAGCTTTAATATAAGGCTCTGAATTGTTAGTATAGATATGAGGGTCAACGTTTAAGCCAGCATTGCTACAAGACTTTAATTAGAAAGCTAGCATGGCTATAAAGCCTTTTAACAAAATAAGCACGGCTGCAAATAAAGCCAGTGTGGCTACTGTTTAAAATGATCTAAATTAACTCATTAAGCTTGGAATGAATCTCAAAAAGTATACAATAAAATATGGAGCAACCACAAAATGGATGGAAGGTGCTATAAACCTTTTACTATAAACAAAAAAAAAAAATTATTAAGTGTGTGTGTGTGTGTGCGTGTGTGTGTGTGCACGTGTGTGTGTGTGAGTGCATGCGTGTGTGTGTGTATGTGTGTGTGTGAATTTGTGTGTGTGTGTGTGTGTGTGTGTGTGTGTGTGTGTGAATGCATGTGTGCACATTTGTTTGTGTGTGTGCGTGTGTGCACATGCTGATCTGGTCAAACTTTGCCCCTTGGTGTTCATCTAGAAGAACAACAACAAGTTTTTTTTTTTTTAGTGCCTTTCGTGAACCCGATAGAAGAGGAGGATTAGCAAGGAAAGGAAGAACAAATGGATTCTGGATTTACTTTGCAAAGAAAACAACAAACAAACTGAAAGTGACAAATGTGTCATCATGAAAACACAGCACAGCACATATTGTACCACAATGAAATGCATCTTCTGTATTTAAGCCACACACACCATGCAGGAGGGGACAGCCATATCCGGCGCCCGCAGAACAGTGATGTGCCAGTACCTTACTGGTTCTGTCTTCGAACCCAGGACCTTACAATCTAAGGCATTAGTCCTTTTCACTAGGTCACCAAAGCCCGGCATTGCAATAATAAGCATTGCAGTAATCAAGTCAAGATGTAATAACAAGGCATGAATGAGCATTTCTGCTTCTTCAGTGCTGAGTGCAGGACGGACACAAGAGATAAGAGACAAGAAGTCTGTGGTCTTCAAAGGGTAGTGCAGAAATAAAAGATAACTCCAAAGTTGCTTACAGAGGGAGATGGCTTAATAGCATTTAAATCATTGACAAGATCTGGGGTTCGAGAGATCGGTTTAATTAAATTTTAGTAAAGAGTAAAAGATTTTCATCAAAGTTCTCTCAAAGCTTCCAAATCATTTATTTTTCTCTACAGTGTTGAGCATTTCCTTTTTTGGTTTCTTTTAATACAGGCAGAGCCCTAGTGGTTTGAAACGAGGCCCCTGGATGGGAAGGTCATGGATTCAAATTCCAGACCAGTAGGTTGCCCTGAGGCACCCTTGAGCAAGGTACCGTCCCCGTCACTGCTCCCCAGATGCTGGACATGACCTGCTGCACGGCGTGGGTGGGATGAATGCAGAGAAGCGTTTGGTTGCGGTTCCCTTTGCGCCGTGTTTCACGATGACAAATATCTTCTTTCACTTCACAAAACATTTAGCCAGTTTTTGATTTTCCATTATTTCTTGCCGAATCCCTTTAAGGTCAGCCTAGAGCTTTCTGTCGACCTTTACTGGTCTTTACTGGTCTGTCATTTTATGTATCGGCTTAAATGTGACAATGTAATCCTTGCTTTGTGTGACTGTGTGTGTGGCTGAGATTCTAAAGCTAAGATTCGTGAGAGCCTCCTTGTAGAAATCTTCAGCGTGACAAGTATTGCCATTCCTCATATTCACCGTGTGGGAGACAAGCCGTGGGCATACTTCTGCTTTCTTCGGCACTCCAGCACAAGCATACGTCACATGCCGATTCTCAGAATTTTTAAGCTGCAAACATGTGCCTGGAACTGTGTGTAAAAAAGGAATGCACATCAGGCTTGACTGGATGTGGAGGTTTAACTTTAAGGATGAAATGCACATTTCAAATTGATTTATTGTTGATTTTTTAGCTGATGCAGAAAATGTGAGCTGGGTGTAAGAAGTAGGCCAAAAGGAGAAGAGAAAGAATGGCCGTGAGAAAAATAAAGCATTTCTTAGACAGTTTCACAATCCCAGGTTTCAAAGCCTTAAACTTGCCACACATAAACAAGCTCAGACGAGTACAATGCAGCGAGACAGGCCTCGTCTTTCCATGTGTGGCAAAACACATGGATCCATCCGTGTGTCTAACCATTTGTCTAACCATGTGTGTTTGAGCAGGCCTCTAACTGATGTTTATAACCATAAATGTCATAAACCTTCTTTGACTGATCATGTGTATCTGACTTTGTGGGACTAACCATGTGTCTAACCATGTGTCAGATATTTCTGTCCAATTAGGTATCTATGTCTCTGGGATCTGTAAAGTGAAAGTGACTTTTGGTCTTTGTGAATGCGCAACAAAATGCATCCTCTGCTTTCAACCCATATACACTGTGGAGCTTGGGGCAGCCATATCCAGCACCCAGGGAGCAGTGATTGGGACAGTACCTGGCTCATGGGTACCTCAGGGCAACCCATGACTTTCTAATTCTGGAGATAAGACCCTAACCAGTGTCCCTGTGGCCACTGGGGTCCTTCACATTCACCGTCAAGGCCATGATCCGACTTTAACCTTCTTTCTTGACAGTAATAATCAAGCAATATGACACATCTCCTCTTCTCAGAATGTCAAGTTCTGCCCACTTTGAACACCCACTTTTCAAAAAAAGAGGAAGGCCGAGACGCTTTTCATCCCAGCTCCTCAGAGCTGGAATGAACTTCCCCTTGTAGTCAAAATTGCTAAGTCACTTCTTGTTGTCTAGTGTCCTATGTTGTGTCTGTTGACAATAAAAATCCTACTTGAAAATGACAAAATCCTACTTGACTTGACTTGACTTCAAGCATCATGTGAAGACCCCTGTTCAAGGAGCACATAGAGGACTAGCCTTACACTTATACAGTATCGGTATCAACAAATCTCCTTACTATCTCAAGAAAAGAAAAAGAAACCCTTGCCTTCTAGTTTTTGAGGTATGTTAGCATAGAAGTTGAGTTTTTGACTTCTTATGTATATAAGCATGTCCTACCATGAGCCATATAAGTGGTGTTCCACTCCTCACAGTGGGTAGCACTTCCACCTCCCGACAAGAATGCCCTGGGTTCGATTCCCAGACAGGGCAGTCTGGGTTCTTCTGGATTGTGAATGAGTGTGTCTAATATAATCAGCCAGTCCATCCAGACTTCTTCAAGAGTTAATAAAGCATTTGTTACAAATTTCTATTCAGAAGAAATGTTTCCGAGCCAATCATCAAGTACAACTTGAGCAACATCAAAACTTTTGGTCGTTTTATTAGAAATATTTTAGACAGTTTGGTTTACAGTGGTCTTCGCTTACTAGTACATATAACACATTTCATACAAATGACAAACGTTTTTAAGTTTTATATAAAATTGAACATAAAATATTAGACATTTCATTCCATGAAAGTTGCTGCAGTGACTCGAGAGTAAACTTTAAAAATAGTATGATTCCTTCTTCTTTACCAGTACATTCATATTTCTATTGTAAATTAATTCTATGTAGATTAATTAATGCTTTAATGAACTGGATTGGTTGGTGTTGGTGTTTTGGCTCTGGGAGACTGAATCTGATTGGTTCTCATTGAGGCTCCGACACATTGGATCTGATTGAATGGTGTTGGCATTTAAACACTGGTGAACTGAATCTGATTGGCTCGTGTTGGGCGTTAGGCTCTCGTACATGGGATCTGATTGGCTGCTGTTGGGGTTGAGAATCTGATACACTGAATCTGTTTTCCTGTGGTTGGGATTTAGACTCTGATAGACTGAATCTGATTGGCTGGTTCTGGGGTTTAGGTTCTGGTGGACCAAATCTGAATGAATGTCATTGGGGATTTGATAGATTGGATCTGGTTGGTGGGATTTAGGATTAAGACTCTGGTAGCCTGAATCGGATTGAATGGCATTTGGGTTTTGGTAGACTGAATCTGATTGGTTGCTGTTGTGAGTTAGATTCTGGTAGGAAGAATCAGTTAGGTCTGCACTGCTGTCAGAACTCTGATGGAGTGAATCTGATTTCATGGCACCATGTTTTATAGTTTTATTAACTGATTCCAATTGGCTGGTGCTTGAATTTACCTTCTGATTAACTAAATCTGATTTTCTGATTTTAGAAGTTTGGACTGAGGTAGTCGGTGCCTGAGTTTAGGATTAGGAGTCTGGTAGGTGAATCTGATTGGCGAGCAAGGTTAGGTGTGCTGCTGCAATACATCCCTGATTGGCTGGTATTTGGGTTACTCACCAGGTGGACTCATGGTTACATAGGGATTTACTTTCAGTGGATCATTTCCCAGCCGGTTGTGTCTATTTGAATGAATGCAACAGAAGTCAGATCAGAGAAAAGAATTTTAATCTAGAAAGTTCTTAATATTCAGTTCTTCACTTACTTCCTGTGTTCTCAACTCTGAGGTGTAATCATTGTAAGATAATCTAAGGAAGAAAGATAAAACATTTTTTTAATTTAGTTTAGACATTTGTTTGTGTGTCTGTGTGTGTGTGTGTGTGTGTGTGTGTACTAGAGACCTTCTGATGTTCTCTTATTCCTCCATCTTTTGATGAGAAGTGCTGCGATGCTGAGAAAGATTCCTGAGAGCAGCACAGAAAGACACACAGTCAGTTTGATGAAACCTGCAATCAGAGATCACTTCATTCAGTCCAGAGTCAGTAAACCTGAATCTTCTCCAAACTTTAAACACACAATAAACAGCAGGTTTTATTACCATACGAGCTTTAACAGTCTGTCTGTCTGTCTATGGTGTGTGTGTGTGTGTGTGTGTGTGTGTGTGTCTTCTGTCCTACATTGTCATTTTTGAAGTAAAATTAGAGTTTAGGAACGTAAGATGAAGATGAAGCTGCAGGTGATCTCACCTGTGGAAGGAGGCGTCTGAGAGGGATCAGGGTGCTCAGATGTTCTGACTGTGGATGCTGGTGTGTAATGGGAGACAGTTACTTCTGAAGAACAGAACAGACACAGCTTTCTAAAGTGCCTGCAGTAAACTGGATATCTGACCTGAGAGCTGGGATAGACCCTACTACCAGCTTAGTCTATGCAAGATCGTTACCAAGATCTTTGCTGATGTGTTTCCTGTCCCCACTTGTTCCTTTCCTGGAAGTGGCAGGATTTATGCTAAAGCAATTCTGAGTTATCAGGTTAATGCAGAAATGGGAAAAACCCTCTTCCTGTCCAGATTTTCTGTAATTCTCAGATCATTCCAAATGTCCATGAACATACAGAAGATGAAAAACCTGTCTAATCACTTCCTGGAAGAAAAGAAGGCAGAATAAGCACATACCTGTGGTGGGAACATCTGGCTGATGTGTGGATCGTGTCAGCAGGGGGATGGAGAGTATGTGTAGTGAGGGACGGTAGTAAAGGGACCTGAACAATGAAGAGATATAATAGAAATTCTTGAACTGTCTTTCTGTATAACCAAACTTTATCTTTGGCACCAAAAAGTTTAACCTGTTAAGCAGGATGGGCAGGATTAGAAATGAGTATATTAGAGGGACAGCTCAGGTTGGACATTTTGGAGACAAAGTTAGAGAAGCAAGTTTGCGTCAGTTTGGACACGTCCAGGAAAGAAGGAAAAGAAGAAAAACTATTAGCGCATTGCACTGAATAACAACATTCTTATGTTTACTTACTTTAACAAAAAAAAAAAAAAAAAGAGAGCCATTACATATGGTTACCATGACGACACCATCATTTTTTTTTTTTTTTAAGAGTGACTGAGAACAGTGGTAGATTTTTTTCAATGGGCTTCGCAGTGCTAATCTACTTCTTCTTTTTCTTTCGGCTGCTCCTTTTTAGGGGTGGCCACAGTGGATCATACGTTCCATTTCTTCCTGTCCTCTGCATCTTCCTCCTTCAGCGACCTTCAAAGCATGTCCTCTCTCACCACATCCATAAACCTCCTCTTTTGTCTTCCTCTCTTCACAGTGCTAATAGATACTAGCAATAAATAGTAAACATTGCTGCTTGCACTGTTTACTCTCATCCCTCGTTGTGATGCAGATGTAAATACGACCAATTTGATGAAATGCATTAAGTTATTAAAGCCACCCAACGATACCTGTCTTTCAAGCACTCTGCCTTCCTGATGAACAATATTTTAGACTGGACTGGACAGATTGGGTTACGCTAATCCTAGAAACAAGTCAGCAAGTCTGTTAATGTATAACTGGAATCCCTTGTAGACACCAGTGCAATACCTCACCCTCCCTGGAAACACTCAGAGCAGGGTATGTAAAAAGAGTTAGGCTTTTCCTTTCCTGTCCACCATTTATTTGTTTTTATTTATTCTAGTAAAAGATCTACTTTCTTTCAATCCAGTTACTCATACACTCTGCATTAGAGGCGTTACTGCAGAAGAGTGTGAAGCCAAAACGTGTGAAGATAATACAGGAGATAAGTTGATGAGTAAGCATGTATGTTCTCTCACTTAATGACATTGTCTTCTTCTTCTTCTTCTTCTTCTTCTTCTGGCTGCACCCTTTTTAGGGTCCCCACATTAGATTGTCAGTCTCCATTTCTTCTCATTTGGAACTGGGCCTCAGGATTGGAAGGTCTTGGGTTTGAATCCCAGACCTGTAAGTTGCCCTGAGGTCCCTCGATCAAAGTACCGTCCCCATCACTGCTCCCTGATTCTTGGTGGCTTGAGCTTGTGTTTCAATGTGGAGTGCTGTGCTGTGTCTTCAAAATTACAAATAGTCACTCCTTCCTCTTCTCCTATTGTCTTGACCATCCTCAACATCTTACTCTCGATATCCTCCTCATCTCTCCTCTGGACATGTCCAAACCAGTACAATCATCTCTCACTCTCTACAAAATGTCCAACCTGACATAGAATCTTCTCATCGTCTCATTACCATAGCAGCCATAAGTAAACAATGTGACATGTAAATGGACATCAGTGGGTTTAAAGACTTACACACTTTTTTCAAATGTTTCCTGAACTGGACACACAGACATGTGAAGAGAAATGAACGGTTCTATTAATCACACACAACCTGCTTTGACTCACCCAGTTTAACCAGTAACAGAATCTCTGTGTAAATATCACGACGCGGAAAGGATCTCTGAATCCCACACCAGTATGTTCCTCCGTCCTCTGTTCTCAGATCAGTGATGGTGACGGTGAAGACTCTGGCTGCTGTGTCGTCATCCAGAATCTCTGATCTTCAGTAGATCCAGACTGAACAGGGTGTGCTGGCCCAGTCGTCCCGGGGAGAGTGGGACATTCACCTCTGCAGAGATACTTTACAGTGCTTTCATATCCAGACTCGTAGGAGCATTTAATCTGGACCGTCCGTCCTCTGTGTCCAGTTACAGTGTTTACCGCTCCGACTCCGCCTGTGAAGCAATAAAAGTACTTTATTAGTGATGAACAACTTTCTCAACCAGTACCAAGAAAGCTGCACATGAAAAGAGCTGGGTTCAGACTCGTTCAACAGCTCCTGCAAATCTGTCATGAATGGATGTTGTAGATCACAAATCACTGAAAGGTTCAGAGAAATGTTGTACAGAATCCTGTTTCACTGCTCCTCACTGTGTGTACACACTTAATACAAAATGAACTTTTACCCTGCACTCCTGTTCAACTACAACGCTGAGAAAGGAGTGAATTAGATTTTCAATAATGGACCAGTATGGACCAGTATGGTCCAGCCAGTATCCTCCAATCAAGTTCTGGTTCTTGAGTCAATGAGATTAAAAAAGAAGGAATCATTAAAAAACACTTGAAGAAGATGTAATCTACAGTTTTTATTCATCACCCTCTAAAACTCAACACAAACACAAGATGGAAACACTCACCTGGTACAAAGAAGCTGATGATGATGAAGGTCCAGATGATGGTCATGTTAAAAAGGTAGTTTGTTGACACTCAACAAAACAGTTTCTTAAACCCACACTACTAAGAGTCTATCATATTCGCTTTAAAGAAAGTGACTTGTTTTGAGCCTGCCCTCATCCACACACACACACACATAGACACACCCACAAACACACACACACACATGCATTTTGCTCAGACACACACACACACATATACACAAATACACACACACACACATATATGCTGACACACACACACAGTAACCACTTCCTCCTTAATGCCTGAAAAGAAGATGATGTGAGATCAGTGTTTTTGTTCTTAATCTGATGTCGTTGTCAGCAGAAGAGTGAGAGACTCCTGGATTAGTCAGTCTTCTACCAGAAGCTTACAGGAAAAGGTCTTTCATCAGAGCCAAGGGCGATCGGAAGCTCCACAATAATAACAGCAACAACAACAAAAATAATAATAATAATAATAATAAGTTTATTCCTTAAACCCAAGGTCCTTTACAAAGCTTTGTTGAAGGAGCTAAAAAAAAGAAAGTGGGGTTTTATCAGAAAACACAGAAAAAGCTGACACCAGGAACGCAGAGCGGGGTACCAGACTAGACACAGAACTTCAGAGACACCAGACTAGACACAGACTGAACATAGACTAGACACCAGACTAGACACCAGACTGAACACCAGACTAGACACCAGAAATTTCAGAGAGACACCAGACTGAGCACTGCAGACTGGGCACCAGGCCTTCAGACACCAGACTAGACACCAGACTAGACACCAGACACACCAAGACATAGACTGAACACCAGACTAGACACCAGAGACACCAGACTAGACACCAAGAATTTTAGACTAGACACCAGAGACACCAGACTGAACGCCAGACTGAACACCAGACTAGACACCAGGAACGCAGACTAGACACCAGAGACATAGACTAGACACCAGAGACACCAGACTGAGCTACAGAGACACCAGGGCCTTGCAGACTAGAGACCAAGACTAGACACCAGACTAGACACCAGACTGAACTTGCAGACTAGACACCAGACTAGAAACCAGACTAGACATCAGCAACACCAGAGACACCAGACTAGACACCAGAGACACCAGACTAGACACCAGAGACACCAGACTAGACACCAGACTGGAGCACCAGACTAGACACCAGACTAGACACAGAGACACCAGACACCAGACTAAACACTGAGCTAGCTAAACTTTCAGATACTCAGGCAGTCTACTAAGTTTTAGAATACAGCCAGTTGAGCTCAGGCACCAGCGACACAGACTAGACACCAGCAGCGACACCAGAGACACCAGACTGGAGCACCAGGGCACCAGAGACACCAGACTAGACACCAGGAGCACCCGGGCAGACACCAGAGACACCAGACTAGACACCAGAGACACCAGAGACACCAGACTAGACACCAGAGACACCAGCGACACCAGACTAGACACCAGAGACACCAGACTAGACACCAGAGACACCAGACTAGACACCAGACTAGACACCAGACTAGACACCAGAGACGCCTGGAGCCCAGACTCCAGCGACGCAGGCAGAGACACCAGGCGAACACCAGACTAGACACCAGACTGGGCACCAGAGACCATAGACTAGACACCAGAGACACCAGACTAGACACCAGAGACACCAGACTAGACACCAGAGACACCAGGAGCACCAGAGACACAGAGACACCAGACTAGACACAGAGACACCAGCGACACCCAGGCTGAACACCAGAGACACAGACTGAACACAGAGACACCCGGAGCTAGACTCCCGCGCGACATGAGCGAGACACAGGCGAGACACCAGACTAGACACCAGACTAGACACCAGACTAGGCACCAGAGACACCAGACTAGACACCAGCGAGCACCAGACTAGACACCAGAGACGCAGACTAGACACCAGGGCACCAGAGACATAGGGCACCAGAGACACCAGACTAGACACCAGAGACACCAGACTAGACACAGACTAGACTCCAGCGAGCACCAGGCCGAGACACCAGACTAGACACCAGAGACACCAGACTAGACACCAGACTAGACACCAGACTGAACACCAGACTAGACACCAGAGGAACACCAGAGAAACCAAACTAGACTTAATTTATTAGACACCAGAGCGACACCAGCGACACTAGCGACACCAGACTGAACACCAGAGACACCAGACTAGAAACCAGACTAGACACCAGACTAGACACCAGACACCAGACTAGACACCATGACACCAGACTGAACACCAGACGGAGCACAGAGACACAGAGACACCAGAGACACCAGACTAGACACCAGACTAGACACCAGAGAAACCAAACTAGACACCAGACTAGACACCAGCGACATCAGACTAGACACCAGCGACACCAGACTAGACACCAGACTAGACACCAGACTAGGCACCAGACTAGGCACCAGAGACACCAGACTAGACACCAGAGACACCAGACTAGACACCAGAGACACCAGACTAGACACCAGACTAGACACCAGAGACACCAGAGACCCCAGACTAGACACCAGAGACCCCAGAGACCCCAGAGACACCAGAGATACCAGACTGGGCCACTGGGAATGCCAGACTAGGCACCAGACTAGACACCAGACTAGGCACCAGACAGATCAGAGTGGAGTTCACATTTCTGACCCGCTGACAAACTGGAAGTTTTAGGCCTCGGATCTTGAAAGTGGATTAAATGTATGAAACTACATGCTCGCGTATTTTGGTTGTTTTATTAGAAATATTTTAGACAGTTTGGTTTACAGTGGTCTTCTTGGTCTTATAATTACATAACACATTTCAAGCAAATGACAAAAGTTTTTAAGTTTTATATAAAATTGAACATAAAACTTTGATTTATAAAAGTTGCTGCAGTGACTCAGAGTAAACAACTGAAAAATAATGATTCCTTCTTCTTTACCAGTACATTCATATTTCTATTGTAAATTAATTCTATGTAGATTAATTAATGCTTTAATGAACTGGATTGGTTGGTGTTGGTGTTTTGGCTCTGGGAGACTGAATCTGACTGGTTCTCATTGAGGCTCCGACACATTGGATCTGATTGAATGGTATTTGGCATTTTAAACACTAATTGAGAACTGAATCTGATTGGCTTGTGTTGGGCGTTAGGCTCTCGTACGGGATCCTGATTGGTTGCTGTTGGGGTTGAAGGCCTCGATACACTGAATCTGTTTTCCTGTGTGGTTGGTTGAAACTCTGAAATCAGACTGAATCTGATTGGCTGGTTCTGGGGTTTCGGTTCTGGTGGACCAAATCTGAATGCATGTCATTGGGGATTTGATAGATTGGATCTGGTTGGTGGGATTTAGGATTAAGACTCTGGTAGCCTGAATCTGATTGAATGGCATTTGGGTTTAGTGAGCTGAATCTGATTGGTTGCTGTTGTGAGTTGGGCTACTGGTAGGATGAATCAGTTAGGTCTGCACTGCTGTCAGAACTCTGATGGAGTAGTCTGATTTTGCTGATTTTAAATGTTGAGTTGTGAATCCAGTGCACAGGTTTAGAGTTAGGAGTCTGGTAGATTGAATCTGATTGGCTTGAGTATGGGTGGGTGTCTTCTTATATCTGAGTGGCTGGTATTTGGGTTCCCTACTCACACCAGAGTGGACTCATGTGGATTACATAGAGAATTTACTTTCAGGTGGATCAATTTCCTCCGGTTGTCTGTTGGACCAGTGCAGCAGAAATCCGAATCAGAAAGAATTTTTAATCAGAAAGTTCTTAATATTCAAGTTTCTTCACCACTTCCACCTGTCTTCTGTAACTCTGGGGTGTGTCATTGCGGAATAATCTAAAGGAAAGATAAAACCTTTTTAAATTTAGTTTAAACATTTGTTTCTGTGTGTGTGTGTGTGTGTGTGTGTACTAGAGACCTTCTGATGTTCTCTTATTCCTCCATCTTTTGATGAGAAGTGCTGCGATGCTGAGAAAGATTCTGAGCAGCACAGAAAGACACACAGTCAGTTTGATGAAACCTGCAATCAGAGATCACTCAAATTCAGTCCAGAGTCAGTAAACCTGAATCTTCTCCAAACCTTAAACACACAATAAACAGCAGGTTTTATTACCATAAGAGCTTTAACAGTCTGTCTGTCTGTCTGTCTGTCTATGGTGTGTGTGTGTGTGTGTGTGTGTGTGTGTGTCTTCTGTCCTCCATTGTCATTTTTGAAGTAAAATTAGAGTTGGAGTATAAGATGAAAGATGAAACTGCAGGTGATCTCACCTGTGGAAGAAGAGCGTCTGAGAGGATCAGGGGTGCTCAGTGTTCTGACTGTGGATGCTGATGTGTAATGGGAGACAGTTATTTCTGAAGAACAGAACAGACACAGCTTTCTAAAGTGCCTGCAGTAATCTGGATATCTGACCTGAGAGCTGGGATAGACCCTACTACCAGCTTAGTCTATGCAAGATCGTTACCAAGATCTTTGCTGATGTTTCCTGTCCCCACTTGTTCCTTTCCTGGAAGTGGCAGGATTTATGCAAAAGCAATTCTGAGTTAGCAGGAACCCAGCCACTAGGGATGCACCAACCAGTGTATTTCTTTGTGTCGGTCCAAGTACCGGGTAAATGGGGAGGGTTGTGTCAGGAAGGTCATCCGGTGTAAAACTTTGCCAAATCAATATGTGTACAATTAAACAGACATCCATACTGGATCGATCAAGGCCCGGGTTAACAACGACCGCAACAAGTGCTGTTAGCCTACAAGGTTCTGGTGGAAATTGGACTACTGTTAGAAGAAGAAGAAGAAGAAGAAGAAGAAGAAGAAGAAAGCTTGTCCAGAGGGAGGAGGAGAAAAAGAGGAGAGTAGAGTGGAAGTGAGGATATGGACCTTGAATCTAGGCAGCATGACTGGTAAAGGTAGAGAATTAGCTGATATGATGGAGAGAAGGAAGGTTGACATTTTGTGTGTGCAAGAGACTAGATGGAAGGGTAGTCAGGCCAATTGTACTGGAGGAGGGTTTAAACTGTTCTACCATGAATTGTGGATAGAAGGAGGAATGGGTAGAGTGTCATCTTGGGAAGGAAGAGTATGTGGAAGTGTTTGGAAGGGAAGAGGGTGTCAGGAGAGATTGATGAGTTTAATTTGGAAGTTGAAGGTGTGATGATGAATGTCTCATTAGTATATGCTCCACAAGTTGGTTGTAGAGGAAAGAAGAGAAAAATTCTGGAGTGAGTTAGACTATGAAGTGATAGAGAGTGTACCCAGGGGAGAGAGAGTGATGATTGGTGCAGATTTTAATGGTCATGTTGGTGAAGGGAACAGAGGTGATGAGGAGGTGATGGGTAGTCATGGTGTCAAGGAGAGGAATGCTGAAGGTCAGATGGTTGTAGATTTTGTGAAAAGGATGGAAATGGCTGTAGTTAATACTTATTTTAAGAAGAGGGAGGAGCACAGGGTGACGTATAGAGTGGAGGAAGATGCTCACAGGTGGATTATATTCTTTGCAGGAGGTCAGTCTGAAAGAGATCGGAGACTGCAAAGTAGTGACAGGAGAGTGTAGCTAAACAGCATAGGATGGTGGTCATGGGATGACCTTGGAGGTCAAGAGAGGAGAGAAAGTGAGGGCAGAGTCGGATCAAGTGGTGGAAGCTGAAGGAGGAGGACTGTAAGGTGGAATTCAGGCAGGAGTTAACACGGGCACTGGGAGGTGTTGAAGAGCTACCAGATTGCTGGAGAGGGCCCCCTACTGTAGAAGTGATCAGGCAGATGGCTAGGGAAATAATACTTGGTGTGACATCTGGAAGGAAGAGAGGATAAGGAAACACAGGTGGTGGAACCAGGGTCCAGGAGTGTATTCAAAAAGAGGAGGCAAAGAAGACAGCATGGGACAGTCAGAGAGATGAAAGTAGACAGGTGTACAAGAGATGAACATGGGCGAAGAAAGCAGTGGTGAAGACTGAGAAGATCAGGTGTTTGGTGGTGTATGAAGGTTGGACAGTAAAGGGAGAAAAGGACCTTTACCGATTGGCTAGACAGAGAGACAGATCTGGGAAAGATGTGCAGCGGAATCAGGGCGATTAAAGATAGAAATGGAAAGCATTACTCACCCGGGTGGACAGGCGTGTTGAGCAGATGGAAGGAATACTTTGAGGAGCTGATGAATGGAAGAAAAATGAGAGAGAGAAGAAGACTGGATGATGTGAGAAGAGTTAACCAGGAAGTGCAGCAAATAAACAGATGGAAGTAAGGGCAGCGATGAAGAGGATGAAAGAATGGAAAGGCTGTTGGACCGGATGACATACCAGTGGAAGTATGGAGATGTTTAGGGGAGACGGCAGTTGAGTTTCTGACCAGATTGTTTAACACAATCTTGGAAAGTCAGAGGAAGCTGAGGAGTGGAGACGAAGTGTACTGGTATCGATCTTCAAGAATGAGGGTGATGCACAGAGCTGTAGTAACTATAGGAGGATAAAGTTGATCAGCCACACCATGAAGTTATGGGAAGAAGTAGTGGAAGGACAGGTTGACGGACGGGTTAGACAGGAGTCTCTCCGTGGGCGATGATATTTGCTGATGATATTGTGATCTGTAGTGAGTAGGGAGCAACGAGGGGGCCTGGAGAGATGGAATGCTCTGGAGGGAGAGGAATGAGAGTGAGTGGGGGCAAAAAGACAGAATACATGAGTGTGAATGAAAGGGAGGAAAGTGGAGTGGTTAGGATGCAGGGAGTAGAGGTGACAAAGTTGGAGGAGTTTAAATACTTGGGATCAACAGTTCAGAGTAACGGCGAGTGTGGAAGAGAGGTGAAGAAAGAGAGTGCAGGAAAGCTGGATTTGAATGGGTGGAGAAGAGTGGCTGGAGTGATTTGTGACAGAAGGGTACCAGCTAGAGTGAAAGGGGAGGTTTACAGGACAGTAGTGAGACCAGCGGGTTGGAGCGGGTGGTGCTGATGAAAGACAGAAGAGGTGGGCTGGAGGGTGTCAGGTTAAAGATGCTGAGATGTTAGTTGGGTGTGTGAGAGGATGGACAGGATTAGAAATAGGTATAGCCAGAAGGGACAGCTCCAGGTTAGGCGTCTTGGAGACAAAGTTAGAGAAGCAAGGTTGCGTTGGTTTGGACATGTGCAGAGAAGAGATGAGATTATATCAGGAGGAGGATGTTGAAGATGGAGCTGCCAGGAAAGAGGAGAAGAGGAAGAATCAAAGAGGAGGTTTATGGATGTGGTGAGAGAGGACATGCAGGTAATTAGGTTTGAAGCAGAAAGTGAGAGGATCGTAAGAGAAATGGAGATGGTTTGATCCACTGTGGCGAGCCATAAACGGGAGCAGCCGAAAGAAGAAGAAAAGAAGAGTTATCGGGTTAATGCAGAAATGGGAAATACGCTCTTCCTATTTACATTTTCTATCATTTTCAGATCATTCCAAATGTCCATGAACATGCAGAAGATTAAAGGGTATACAATCTGCATCGCCTCCTGGAAGAAAAGAAGGCAGAATAAGCACTTACCTGTGGTGGGAACATCTGGCTTATGTGTGGATTGTGTCAGCAGGGATGGAGGAGAGTATGTGTAGTGAGGAATGGTGATAGGGACCTGAACAATGAAGAGATATAATAGAAATTCTTTAACTGTCTTTTCATAATATATAAATTTTTCTTTTTAACCTGTTAAACAAGGATGGACAGGATTAGAAATGAGCATATTGTGGTTGGACATTTTGGAGACAAAGCTGGAGAAGCAAGTTTGTATCAGTTTGGACATGTCCAAGAGGGAGAAGAGGATGGATTGAGATGGAGCAGCGGAAGAGGAAAAAGAGAAGACCAGGTTCATGAGCGTGGTGGGTGGTCGGTTTGAAGGAAGAGAAAGATGCAGAGGACTGGAAGAAATGGAAGCAGCGGGAGCAGCCAAAAGAAGAAGAAGAAGAAGAAGAAGAAGCTTATTAAACATTGTATATATAAGAATATTCTCATGTTTACCTATTTTAACAAAACAATTAGGCCAGGGTATGTAAAGGAGTTGGGCTTTTCCTTTTCCTGTCCATCATTTATTTGTTTTTTCTGTTTTATTCTAATAAAAAGTCTCACACTTTTCAATCAGTTACTCACGCACCCTGCATCAGATGCGTTTTTTAATAATAATAGTAATCCTTTATTTATAATCCCACGAATGGGAAATTTGTTCTCTGGGCATTTCTACCCATACGCAGCAGTGAACTATTGAAAGCACCGGGAGCAGTGATGGGGGCGGCACCTTGCTCAAGGCAACCTACTGGGAAGGGTTCAAACCCCAATCCTTCGATCATATTTGTAAGCCTAACCACTGAGCCACACAGCCCAACAGGAAAAGAGAAGAGTGTGAAGCCAAAATGTGTGAAGATATGCAGGAGATAAGTTGATGAGTAAGCATGTATGTTCTCTCTCTTCTTCTTTGGCTTTGTTTTGGCTGTGTGCACAGTAGAATGTCCATCTCCATTTCTTCTCATTAGGAACTGGGTCCCAGGACTGAAGGCCATTGGTTTGAATCCCAGAACAGGTTACCCTGAGTTACCCTTGATCAAGGTACCATCCCAGTCACTGCTCCCTGAGTGCTGGGTATCTCTCCTCTGGACATGTTCAAACCTATGCAATCGTCTCTCACTGTCTACAAAACGTCCCTTTCCTAATCCTGTCCATCCTCTTCGGTCCCAACATAAGAATCTTCTCATCATCTCATTACCATAGCAACCACAAGTAAACAGCTGCATCCCAGCATTGACATGTAATGGACATCGAGTGGGTTTAAAGGAACTTACACTTTCAATGTTTCTGAACTGGACACACAGACATGTGAAGAAATGAAGCGATTCTATTAAATCACGCCTGCTTTAGCTCACCCAGTTGCAACCAGTAACAGAATCTCTGTGTAAATATCCGCGGCCAGCGGAAGGATCTCTGAATCCCCACACCGGGTATGTTCCTCGTCACTCTGTTCTCAGATCAGTGGTGACGGTGAAGACTCTGGCTGCTGTGTAAGTCATCCAGAGAGAATCTCTGATCTTCAGTAGATCCAGACTGAACAGGGATGTCTTTAGTCATAAGGGGGTTAGTGCTACATTCACCTCTGCGGGAATGCTACATATCTTTCATATCCCGAACCGTAGGGCATTTTAATCTGGACCGTCCCTCCTCTGTGTCCAATTTCAGTGTTTACAGCTCGACTCTCACGCCTGTGAGCTTAATAAAAGTACTTTATTAGTGATGAGCAGGCTTTCTCAGCCAATAAGAAAGCTGCACATGAGAAAAACTGGAGACAGACTAGTTCAACAGCTCCTGCCAATCTGTCATGAATGGATGTTGTAGATCACAATCACTGAAAGGTTCAGAGAAATATTAGCTAGAATCTGTTTCATATCTCACTATTATTATTACACACTAATACAAAATGAACTTTTACCCTGCACTCCTGTTCAAGCACAACGCTGAGAAAGTGAAAGTGACAACACTCGTCATTGTGAAGATTAAATGAAGATTTATTCATCATCCTCTTAAACTCAACACAAACACGAGATCGAAACACTCACCTGGTACAAAGATGCTGCTGATGATGATGAAGGTCCAGATGAAGGTCCAGATGATGGTCATGTTAAAAAGGTAGTTTGTTGACACTTAGAAGAGCGGTTTCTTAAACACACACTGCAAAATTATCATGATCTTTAAAGAAGTATTGTTTTGAGCCACTAACCTCATCCACACACACACACACAGACACAGCCACAAACACACATGCATACACACTCACACACACGATCACACACACACACATATATATACGTACACACACACACACACACGCACACACATTCACACACACACATATCCTGCTCATTCACACACATACTCACACACACACATTCACACATACGCTCACACACACAGGCATATATACACAGACACACACACACACTCATACACACTCACACATACGCTGATACACACACACACACACACACACACACAGTTAACCACTTCCTCTTTAATGCCTGAAAAGAAGATGATGTGAGATCAGTGTTTTTGTTTTTAATCTGACTGATCAAGAGCTCTGCTAATAATAATAATAATAATAATAATAAAAATATGTTTATTCCTAAACCCAAGGTCGCTTTACAAACTTTATTTACCATAAAAAATAAAAAAAGAAAGTGGTTCATCAGGGAAACAAAAAGTAGAACACAGCGAGAAAAAGTAGAATTTTAGTAAATATATAAAAGGCTTAACAACAAAGACACCAGAGACACTAGAGATACCAGACTAAACATCAGAGACACCAGAGAAACCAGACTAGACATCAGCAACACCAGAGACACCAGACTAGACATCAGCAACACCAGACTAGACACCAGCGACATCAGACTAGGCACCAGAGACACCAGACTAGGCACCAGAGACACCAGACCAGGCACCAGACTAGGCACCAGACTAGACACCAGACTAGACACCAGACTAGACACCAGACTAGGCATCAGCAACACCAGACTAGACACCAGCGACATCAGACTAGGCACCAGAGGCACCAGACTAGGCACCAGACTAGGCACCAGACTAGGCACCAGACTAGGCACCAGACTAGACACCAGACTAGACACCAGACTAGACACCAGACTAGGCACCAGACTAGGCACCAGACTAGGCACCAGACTAGGCACCAGACTAGACAAGAGTGGAGTTCACATTTCTGACCCGCTGAGAAACTGGAAGTTTTAGGCCTCGGATCTTGAAAGTTTATTAAATGTATGAAACTACATGCTCGCGTATTAATGAACATTTTTAAAAAGGTAAGATCAGCACTGGGCCTGTTACCGAAGTTCTCACATTTAAAGGTGAAAGTGATTCATTTAGAAAGTGAAAGCATCATGGTGAACTGTCACGGTCTCACTCCACCATAGGGGGAGCCTTTCTAGTGCCGCTTTTATTGGAGAGTCATAATACTGAACACACCACACACAGTCAGCAACCAAGTCCATCCTCTGTGTTTAACCCAAACTCACCATCCTGCAGATGGCACCATATCCGGCACCCGGGGAGCAGTGATGGGGAAGGTACCTTGCTCAAGAGAACCTCAGGATGACCCACTGGTCTGGGATTCAAACCCATGACCTTTTGGCCCGGGGGCCTCGTCCCTTAACCCTAGACCACTGCTGCTTCTCAATGCCTAGTGATGTCACTGCGAGTCCAAGAGAGGGAGGTCCAAGAGAGTGTCCTATAGGAAGGATAGAAAGAGTCCCTTCATCAAGGGAACAGTGGACGACAGCAGTAACATCACTGCACTCTTTTAACGCTCTGTGTCTGCAAACACCTACATCTGCACCTTTTATCTAACGGAGATAGTTATTAACAAAAACTAAAAAAAGATGTTAATCACCTGCAAGATGGAAGTCTGAATCCTGGACACTGGAGATGATTCTAGAGAAAAGGGGCTTGTATGAAAAGGCTGCAGTCCCATCTGAGGCAGCCTATCAGGGCCTATCTGAGAGCAGCAGGTGACAAAATTGGACCAATCAGAGATATACAGCAAAATAAACCTGAAGAAAAAATGACAGAAAGTTATGTTCATATTTCTTTCCGTTTCCTTTTCACCCTAAAGTTGCTTTTATTTTGAATATTATTGTGGCATTCAACTTTCCAGCTTCTATTTTTTATTGGAAATAGTTTTTTTTTTGTCCTAGATGAGAATATCTTGCTTTCTTATCCTTATTAGAATGATTATTGGGGTTATTAATATGTATTTACATCAGTGAAAATAATGAAACAGCGCACACCTTCTTTTGATGAAAAACTTCAGTCATCACTTAAAGTGGCAGACCGGAGCTGAAAATAGGAATCTGAAAAACTAATAAAACTGTAAATGTTTAACTGGGCACTGGTGCGCTTGCAGGGTCCGCTGTTTTAATGAAGGGGGTTTTTAGGTTTGTGTCTCTTGCTGAGCGTAGCTGCAGAGGAAGTGACATCATGCTGCTTAAACCAGCAGCTGCTCAGCTCTCATCTTCAGACACCAGAATAGAAATGTGTAACAGCTACCATTTCAGAGCCCGATTCATCCTTTAATTGTTCCTCACTCAAGAAAGGACATCGTTGTTGTTTTTAGACTCTGCTGCGGGGTCTAAAATGTTAACTTGTTAAATGTGCAGAGATGCTCATGTGCATCCTGTGAGAACATGTTTGCATATTAATGAGCTTTTCAAAGGGTGTCAGATATGTGCAACCACACATTTAAGCATTGTGTTCATTCTCACATCTCATCATTCGGGTGGAGAATAGCTGAAGGGTAAGAAGTATTCTTCTATTTAATGAAACATTTGAATAAATCGTGCACATTTTAACATTTTTAATACTATAAACATTCAGCCACAGCTCTTAAAGAGAGGAAATAACATTAGTTGTCGTGTAACGATGCCCCAGTAAAGGCATGGACTGTATCAGGCAGCAGGGGAACAGTCGGTGGTGTTGGAAACTGGGAAAATGGGTGAGCTTACCAATCTGAGCACCTCTAACTAAACCGTGATGCCCAGACAACTGTGTTAGAACGTCTCTGTAAGGCAGGCGGTGTGGTTTGTGAAAGGTTAGTAGTTTAATACTTGTGGACAACCAGTGAATGGACAAAGAGCACCTATGGTTCAGATCTGTGTGGAGCGAAGACTAGACCATCAGGTTCGATGATCACAGAAGAGCTGCTGCAGCACGAACTGCTGAAAGATGTTCTGCTAGTTCTGATAGAAAGGTAGAAACAGAAATTCTGCAGCCAGCCGGCAAACCGGTCTGAGAGCCCATGCCGACCCATGTCTACCAAAATCTCCTACAATGAACATCAGAACTGGACCATGGAGCAATGGGAGAAGGTTCTTCAGCCTGATGGATCATTGTATCTTTCTCTTCATGTGGATGGCTGGGTGTGTGAGTGTGTTCTTGGAAAAGAGGCAGCACTAAGGGAAGAAGGGACAGAGTGAAACCAACCGGCGGCAAGATTCTCCTCCACGCACCCCTTTCTACAACCTGACCGAGCTGACTGTTCTAGTTTGAGGAACAAGAGAAAGAGCTTAAGAAAAGACCAGGTTTGATTCCTCATCCAAATTTCCCAGATCTCAGTCCAACCAATGTGTTGGATGAACTAGTCCAATACAAGGAGGTTCCACCTCAGAGAGAAACAGGACCTGAAGGATGTGTCGCCATGGAGTGTAGGTCAGAGGTGGCAGCCATCGTCCATTAGTTAGAGAAGAGGGTTTGAAACCAGTCACTATGAAAAGCAGGAAAATATGTTGAGGGGAGTGGGTGAACACCAGAGGAGGATGGGTTCCCCGTTTGAGTCTTGGTTCCTCCCAGGGTTCCTCCCAGGGTTTCTTCCTCCAGTTTGAGGGAGTTTGTCTCTCTCGCCTCGGCCTCTCTCACTTACTGGCAGGACGGATTCTGTGCGCTGCCTTGTGACAACAGTTATTAATCAGACTTGCTCCTGGTGTGTGTGTGTGTGTGTGTTATTATTATTATCTGAGTGATGGATGAGTAAATACCAAATTTAAGTATATTTCGTCATAGTGTGTGCGATCAGCGGAGAGTAAAAGAACACCTGCGTTATGAGGCGAATGTTGGCAGATATTGGGGCAGATGTTTCATGTTGGGACTATTGCAGGTTGCAGCAGGTTGAATTAGGAATCTTCGGTTTCTCAATTTTGTCCATGAATTGATGTTCTGTTTATTACACCAGGCTTTAAAGAGATGGCATTACTGAGACCAAAGCACTTCACTCCTGTCGTTCTCGCGCTTCGATCATGGGTGAGTCAGCAAGTCTTCCAGCAATAGTACGTCTTTTTATGAAAGTACACTGTTCACCTCCCACCCTTACCCAGCCCTCCCCCTCCTGCTCCATGCAACTGATAACCCAAACATTTTCCTTACTCTATTTTCATCAGCATGCAAATTCTGATGTTCAGTGTGACTCCAGTCTCTGTGATCAGATCTTTCATTCATCATGTGTTTCAGGTTCTTCTGGAACTGAGTGGAGCTTGAAGTACAACCAGCAAATCTGTGCTTTAAAGCGGGTCACAGTGTTTATGAACGGCTCTTATACACGTCCCGGGGTCTCACGGTGTGGCTTGTTTTGGACATTTATCTTAACTCTTGGGAAAAGAAGCCCCTGATGTATTTGAAAAACAGATTACTCAAACAGGGCGAAGTATTTAGATGATGGACAGAAACACTTCTCCCTCAAACTGATTGAGGTCAAGAAGAAAGATGAACATGAGTACTACTTCAGAGTCATCACGAACGATGAAAAACAGAGGTGGCTGGGTAAACCTGGAGTTGAACTCAGTGTTACAGGTGAGTTAAAGTCTATAATATAAATTAATGCTTCGGTGAATTCAGACAGACAATCAGCTCAAGGATCTCATTGGATTTTGCCCAATGTGAGAATTTAATGGTCGTAGTAGTGGGTTTGGCTCTTAGTATAGAATAAATGATGAATAAAGTGGAAAACAGCCTTTCATTTCAAAAAAGAGAGACCAATTTTTTTTTCCTGATGATTGCTGCAGGAGCTTCATGTGGAAGCTCCTGAAGAAGTGACAGAAGGAGAAGACATAGTTCTGACCTATGCACTACCTGCAATCCTGACTGATCCCAACATTCATCTGGTACAAAAAATGGGATCCTTCAAACACAGAAGGCATCAAGGAGAAACGAAGCTCCACCTGCAGGCAGTCAGCAGTGAGGATACAGGCAGTTAATAGATGTGCTATAAGAGGACATGAACATCTCCCTTCTCCTGAACAACATCTCACAGTCAGATGTAAGTTACTGAACTCCACATAAAAGATTTTTTAAAGCATAAGTAAGACATTAAAATGAGCCATTTCTCAAAAAATTCTACTTAACATGAAGAACTGCTGATTAAAAAAAGTCATGCGTTTCTTTAGATCCTCAAGAAACGTCTCAGTGTCCATCAGTCATGCAGAGCAGTGGAGGGTAGTTCAGTAACTCTGACCTGCAGCAGTGATGAAACCCACCTGTGAAGATCCACACCTGGTTTAAGGATTAACATCAGTGGAAACGGACAAACCTACAACTTTCCCCATCAGCTCTGGACAGTGGACAATACACATGCCAGTAAACAATGAACATGGGGCCGAAACTCACTGCTGTCGGGCGTGTCTCTGTAGTTGGTTGTATTTTACAGAGCTTAGTCAAGTGATTCCTACAAACAGAATATTCTCTTCCTGAAATATCTTGTCTTCTGCAGATCTCCCAGAAACGTCTCAGTGTCCATCAGTTCCTCTGGAGGAGAAACAGTGGAGAGGAAGTTCAGTGACTCTGACCTGCAACTGATGATGAAACCCACCTGTGAAGATCTACACCTGGTTTAAGAAGGTGGAGCCTCACCTGTAGGATCTGGACACAGTTACAGTCCTGTACAGAGTGGATCCTACTACTGTGAAGCTCAGAATGAACATGGAGCTCAGAGATCTGCTCCAGTAGAAGTGAAAATTAAAGGTAAGGGGAGAATGTTATTCTTTTGAAAAAGTTCCATGTTTTATTCTACTCTCTGCAGTTTCTTGTCATTTGACGTTTTCCTGGGTTTTTCTTCAACAGTTCACAGTTCTGTGATCATGTATGTTTTATTGGAGTTGGATTTTGTGTGGCTGCAGCTGCTGTTCTTACAGTCTTCTGGATGAGGTTGGAATGTTTAAAATTAAGAAATGATCTAGATTATTAAATAAATAAAATAATAATGCGACAAACATTTTTTTAGAAGCAGAAGAAAGAAGAACACAAGTACAGTCAGAATGTCAGAGGAAACCTATGCGGTGAGCTTTAACAGAATTCTGTACGTTAATCATCTGTAACGGTGTGGCCTACTCTGGACACAGGGAGCCACACAGGGTTTTGGACAAATGCAGTGCCTGAAGCTGCTAGTGCCAAAACAATTGCCAGAAAACAAAAGCCCAAACAGGTAGAAAACAAAAAGCCCAAAACGAATTTGAAAACAAAAAGCCCAAAACAGGTGAAAACAAAATGCTCAAAACGGGTGAGTGTTTGAGCTTGAACGTTGTAGCAAAAAGGAAAAAATTAGAAACTCAGAAGGGAGGGTACAGCATCAGTCAGCACAACAAGCCGAAGCTTGAGGTGCTGAACAACCTAAACCTAAGCGAAGGCGACAGGAGACAGGAAAACCCAAAGGATCTTTACCAAATTATCATCTGCATCAAACAACAACCCAGCAACTCTGGCTCATTTTTCTCTCCATTTAAATAAGCCCAAGCACAGGTGAACCAAATCACTGTTGATCACAGTGCCTGATTGGCGGAATGCCCAACAGCGGTTTGGCTCCCTGAGTGCCCCATGGAGTAGGCTCTTACACTCCCTTTCTTTTGTTTGGGGCATTGACCCTTTTCTGACTGATTCTACAGAAACGTTGGTGATGTTGTCCTCCACTGGCGGCACAGTCCCTGGTCTTCCTGACTATGAGAATGTAGATGTGAGTACGGACATCAGTTATGAGGTCCAATTTCGTTGTGGTTCACTGTGTGCTGTGTGCTGTAACCTCGCAATGACAAGAATAGTCATTTTTCACTTTCATTAAATTAACAGCATTAAATCATTTAGCTCAGTAGAACATCTGAAGTCTGACGTTCATTTTGGGTCCGACGCTCGACTTCTTTAGTCCTGCTTCAGAGTTTGACTGAAATATTGACCCTTTTCTGATCAATTCTGCAGAACGTTGACGATGATGTTTGTCCTCCTTCTAACGACTCGTCTAGTCTTCCTGACTATGAGAATGTAGATGTGAGTACCGGCGGTTACATCATTAAACTCCAAATATGTTATTAATCAGAAACTTCTGATTATTGTAATTTCTCTGTTTCTGCTGGCATTCCTTCATGGTTCTAGTGGTATGTTAGCATTAAACTAACAGTATTAAAACATGTTTAGCTCAGTTGATTGTCTGAAGTCTGACATTCAGTTTGGGTCAGAAGCTCATAACAGACGAACATAGAAGTAAACTTGTGTGCTGTATTTCTACAATAGCCTTCTTTATTTCAACTACAGTTTATTGCTTAAAAACCGTAAAGTCTCAGTCATGTTTTTACTCACAGTCAGCGTGTATCTAGAATTTAAAAAAGCCTGAAGGATTTTCCTTTAGAAATTAGAAATCATTGCTCTCTGGATGCTGGATTTGGCTGCCCCCTGCTGGACAGTGTTATGGGTGAAATTGTGAGTTAAACGAGTGGTTCACAATGACAAATAATCACTTTCACTTCATTTTCTTGCAGGGTTTTGGGAAGGATCATCTCCACCAAGACAATGTACTATGGAAGAGAGCAGGGTGATGCTCTGGGCAATGATCTTCTGGAAAACCAGGTGTTTAAAGCAAACCAAAATAAATAAATGAAGAAAGAAAGAAAGAAAAATGCAGAACAGAACCTCAGGATTAGAATTTTTGCCGAAAACCTGTAATTTTGCTGCAGTATAATGTAGATTCTCTCTTTTAAGGCTTTTTAAAGACCAATGTTAAATCATCTAGTTGAGGGACGCTTGCATATGGACCAAAGGTTTGCAGGTTAAAATTCCTCAGACAGCTTCATCTCCTTTCTACTTTCTTCATCTCTCTGACTATCTCACTTCTTCTTCACTTGCCTCTTCTTCTGTATACACATTCTGGACTTCCTGGGTTCCTACCAGGTTCCTTTTCTCAATAACTACTTCAGATGTCACACCAAGTACATTTCTAGCCGTCTGCCTGTTCACTTCTGCAGTAGTTTCCCAGCAATCCGGTAGCTCTTCAACACCTCCCAGTGCCCGTGTTAACTCCTGCACTGGTTCCACCTTGCAGTCCTCCTGCTTCAGCTTCCACCACTTGATCCTTGATTCTGCCCTCACTCTCCTCCTCTTCGTGACCTCCAAGGTCATCCTACAGACCACCATCCTATGCTGTTTAGCTACACTCTCCCCTGTCACTACTTTTTTGATCTCTGATCTCTTTTCAAACTGACCCTCCTGCAAAGGATATAATCCACCTGTGAGCATCTTCCTCTTCTCATAAAAATGTATTTTTTTTCCAGCCTGCTTAATTCTTGGTGCAGAGTTTATCAGAGCACAGAAATTTATTTTCTTAGATTTTTTTTGCCTTGGTTTTAAAAAATGGGATTACAACCTCTACGGCAAATTCACAGATTTTTTGTTGTTTGACAGAAAATTAAATAATAAAATTTTATAGAATCCAACTTGTTTTGTCCTTGCTTCATTTGGTCCTGAGCTGTGAATATTCACTCAGTAAAAAAGGTTGAGACAACGAGTATTGTTGATTAACTACCATTGAAGAGAATGAGTTGGAATCAATACACTCCTAAGGAGAAAATGTCAGAATCTCATTGTGTACTTCATGTTAGTCTCCTCTGCTCAACACCAGTTGGGTCATACGGTACTGAGATCAGTTCCAGCGATGGTCACTGCTTCATACAGAAAAAAGCGGTGGAGCTGGTTTCGAGGCCTGTGTGCTGGAACAGACAAGATCCATGAAAGCATAACTTCATAAGAATTTGGTCTCTGCAGCAAGAATACGCTCATTTCATAAAGCAGCAAAATGGTCCGCATGTATCCTTTTGAGGATGTTGGTCACTCCAACACATCCTGTCCTCAACCCTCCACCCTGGCAGGACATGCAGATCTGTCCTGACTGTGTGGTTTCTTTCAGAATCAAATCAGTGTTGGACAGTAGCTGCTGCACTTCAAGAGGAGAGAAGTGAAGCTGTAAACGACAGGAACTCTGATCATCTTCTGGACTCCAGTCTCTGTGATCAGATGTTTCATTCATCCTGTGTTTCAGGTTCTTCTGGAACAGAGTGGAGTGCAAGTACAACCAGCGCTAATCTGTGTGCTTTCGCGGGTCCACAGTGTTTATGAACCTCTCTTATACACACCAGAGCATCTCCCGCGGTGATGGTTTTCTGTTTCCATCATCTGTCGTCTCACTTTTGACAGATTCATTTCACCGCACCCAAATTTTCAAATGTGGTGGACTCAAATCAGCATGGGAAGCTCCTGAAGTGACAGAGGAGAAACATGTGGTTCTGACCTGTAACACTACCTGCAGTCTGACTGATCAAACATGGTACTAAAACGGACGTCCTTTAACCACGAAGATCGACAAGAACAACCAGCTCCACCTGCAGACAGTCAGCAGTGAGGATGCAGGCAGTTATAGCTGTGCAGCTTCATCTTATCCTGCTGTCCAGCTCATTGTCCGATGTGAGTACAGTCTCCAGTATCAATGGTTTATTAAACACAGAAATATTAGCAGAAGAAGATCAGCAGATGAACATGTTTCTTTAGATCCTCAAAAGAACGTCTCAGTGTCCATCAGTTCTTCTGAAATAGTGGAGGAAAGTTCAGTAACTGACCTGCAGCAGTGATGGAAACCCACCTGTGATCTACCTGGTTTTAAAGAGGTGGAGCCTCACCTGTAGGATCTGGACACAGTTACAGTCCTGTACAGAGTGGATCCTACTACTGTGAAATAGAATGAACATGGGCTCAGAAGGTCTGCTTCCAGTGAATATAAGAGTAAGGAGAGAATGTTGACCTTACTCTGTGGTTCTTGTCATTGTCTTCAGTTTTCCTGGGTTTTTCTTCAACAGTTCATCCTGTGATCGTGTATGCTGTTATTGGAGTTGGACTTTGTGCAGCTGCAGCTGTTCTTCTTACAGTCTTCTGGATGAGGTTGGACATTTTTAAAATTAAGAAATGAACTAGATTATTAAATAGATAAAAAAGAATTAATGTGAACATTAGCAGAAGAAGCAGAAGAAAGAAGAAGAACACAAGTACAGTGTGAGGGGTGACTTTGTGTAATCACACTCGTCCAATCAGTGGTGGTGTACTGTTAAAGGACTAGGCCCCAAGATCAGTGGACCATGGGTTTGAATCAGTAGGTCACCCTGAGGTTCCCTTGAGCAAAGCTCGGTCCCCATCACATATTATTAATGGCATTCCTTCATCTGGACCTGGAGGGGTTTCTGGAAGAAGAGAAACAGCGCCCTCCTCCTCTAATCTCAGGAAGTGTAGCTGCTGAGCTGGGAAATGAATCAGGAAGGGAAAGTAAGAAAGCGCTGAAGATCTGGATTCTCCAGTGTTTTAAAAGACTGCTCCTAGTCCAGTACCCACCCCTTTTCTAGGGTCTATTTTCCTTTCTGTACTGTTTGGACATCGTGTTGGAGAAGATAATGTAGTTGCTTGTGTGCGACAGTCATAAACGCACATTTAAGTCAAAAGCGTTCTTTTTATTCTCTCTCGGTGGGAAGTTTCAGGGTCAACAAGGTATTTCGTTCTTTCATTTCTTGTAGTGATTAAACGTGGATCGCTCTGCAGTCACTAACGTTAGTGCAGCTCAATAAACTAAAGTATTATTATTATTGTGTTTGTGTGTGTATTGTGTGTGTTCTGTATCTACCTCAAGGCTCACACACACTCACACATATGCTCACATCTGCACACATACACTCACACACTCGCACGCACACACACACACTCACACATATGCTTACATATACACATATATACACACACACTCGTACACACACAAACACGTGTGTGCACTCACACACACACACACACGTATGCTCATACACAGACAACCACTTGCCCTTTACAGACACACACACATAATATCACATATACACATACACACACACAGACACACACACACAAACACATATGCTCACATACACACACACATGCCCGCCTGCTACTGTGC
Source organism: Hepsetus odoe (assembly GCA_017165825.1). Lineage (NCBI taxonomy): Eukaryota > Metazoa > Chordata > Actinopteri > Characiformes > Hepsetidae > Hepsetus > Hepsetus odoe. Next base: position 40,877 of record JABMDN010000401.1, read on the forward strand.
CTAAAGAAACCCAATCCGTGACATCCCCCAATCATAACACCAGCTCTTATCTTCAGACACCAGAATAGAAATGTGCAGCAGCTACCATTTCAGAGCCCGATTCATCCTTTAATTGTTCTTCGCTCAAGAAAGGACATCGTTGTTGTTTTGAGACTCTGCTGTGGAAAAAGTCGAGTTAAATGTGCAGAGATGCTCATGTGCATCCTGTGAGAACATGTTTGCATATTAATGAGCTTTTCAAAGAGCAAAGGGCGTCAGATATATGTGCAACCACACATTTAAGCATTGTGTCCATTCTCACATCTCATCATTCGGGTGCAGAATCATTAAAGGGTAAGAAGTATTCTTCCATTTACGAAACATTTGAATAAATAAGTGTATATTTAACATTTTTTAAAAATGTTGGGATTTAGAACCGCCTTTAGTTAAAGACTTTTTAATACTATAAGCGTTCATGCAACTTTAAAGAGAGGACACAACGTTAGTTGTCGTGTAACGATGCCCCCAGTAAAGGCATGGACTGTACCGAAGACTAGACCATCAGGTTCGATGTGGATGGCTGGATGTGTGAGTGTGTTCTTGGAAAAGAGGCAGCACTAAGGGAAGAAGGGACAGAGTGAGAGCCGACGGATTCTTCTCCACGCACTTGCTCTAACCTGACGAACTGGCTGCTCTAGTTGAGAACAAGAGAGAAAAGAGACTTAAGAAGCGAGACCAAGTTTGATCCTCATCCAGAATTTCAGATCTCAGTCCAACCGATGTGTTGGAAGAACTGCTCTGCATCGAGGAGGTCCCTCAGAGAGAAACAGGACCTGAAGGATGTCTGCAGTGGAGTGTGAGTCCAGAGGTGTTTGGAGGCAGCCATCGTCCATTAGTTAGAGAAGAGGGTTTGAAACTGGAGGCTTCCCAGTCACCGTGAAAAGCAGGAAAATATGTTGAGGGGAGTGGGTGAACACCAGAGAGGAGGATGGAGTTTACGTTTGAGTCTTGGTTCACTCCCAGGGTTCCTCCCAGGGTTTGTCACTGGTTTTGAGGTTTGTCTCTCTACTTTCGAGATTACTCTCACTTACCGGCGGGACCGGATTCTGCCTTTGTCTTGTGACAACAGTTATTAATCAGACTTGCTCCTGGTGTGTGTGTGTGTGTGTGTGTGTGTGTGTGTGTGTGTGTGTGTGTGTGTGTGTATATAGTGTGTGTGTGTGTGTGTGTGTGTGTGTGTGTGTGTATGTGTGTGTATGTGTAATGTGATAGATGAAGTAATACAAAGATTAATGTATCACTAAATCGTAGTGTATGTGCAATCAGTAGAGAAATAAGAAACCTACACATTATGAGGCAGATGTTGGGCAGATGTTGGGCAGATGTTGGGCAGATGTTTCATGTTGGGACTATTGCAGGTTGTAACAGTAGGTTGAAATAAGGAAGAATCTTCCGGTTCTCAATTTTTGTCCATGAATTGATGTTCTGTTTATTTTCTGGGCTTTTAAAGGAAATGGCATTACTGAGACCAGCACTTCCTCCTGTCGTTCTCCTTCTGATCATGGGTGAGTCAGCAAGTCTTCCAGCAATAGTACGTCTTTTTATGAAAGTACACTGTTCACCTCCCACCCTTACCCAGCCCTCCTCCTGCTCCATGCAATATTATTCTTAAACATTTTCATACTCTATTTTATATCAGCATGCAAATTCTGATGTTCAGAGTGACTCCAGTCTCTGTGATCAGATCTTTCATTCATCATGTGTTTCAGGTTCTTCTGGAACACAGTGGAGTGAGGAAGTACAACCAGCAGAGAAATCTGTGTGCTTCATGAGGTCCCACAGGTGTTTATGAGCGTCTCTTATACACACCCAGAGGGTCTCCACAGGTGGATAAAGAGGTTTTTGGTTCATAAACTCAGTTAAAAGTGGAGCAGACAGTCTGATAATAATCCAGATTATTCAGGCAGGGTTCAGTATTTAGATGATGAACAGAAACACTTCTCCCTCAAACTGAGTGATGTCATGAAGAAGGATGAACATCAGTACTACTTCAGAATCACAACTAAAGCAGATAAAGGAAGATGGACGGGTCTTCCTGAGTTTACTCTCCAGTGTTGCACTGGTGAGTTAAATCATCCTGTTTTCTCAGACTTTTTGCGTCCATCATCTCACTTCACCAGTTAATGGGTGTCTTCACTTTGCATTTCGCTTATCATCCCATGATTTTATGAGAATCTTCTTGTAGATCCAGCACAGTAAGTGACAGAGTGCTCTAAAAGACATGATCCTGCTCTTCATCTGCTCATGTTGATGCTCTTTTGAGTAATGAAGGACTGAGGTTCCTCACCTGACCTATGACTAACTTAGTAGTTTTCTTCTTCCTGATCTGATGATTCTCTCATTGCTGCAGAGCTTCATGTGGAAGCTCCTGAAGAAGTGACAGAGGAGAAACAGCAGTTCTGACCTGTCACACTACCTGCAGTCTGACTGATCAAGCGATGGTACAAAAATGGGCGATCGCGCCACGAAGATGCGGTTGGGAACAACCACTCCACCTGCAGACAGTCAGCAGTGAGGATGGAGGCAGTTATAGCTGTGCAGCATCATCTCATCTAACAATCAGCTCATTGTCGATGTGAGTATAATCTCCAGTATCAATGGTTTATTAAACACAGAAAAATTAGCAGAAGAAGAAGATCACCAGATGAACATGTTTCTTTAGATCCTCCAAAGAACGTCTCAGTGTCCATCAGTCCTTCTGAAACAGTGGAGGAAGTTTGTAACTCTGACCTGCAGCGGTGATGGAAACCCACTGTGAATCTACCTGGTTTAAGGATTAACACCAGTAGGAGGCGGACAAACCTGCAACTTCCCCCAACATCGCTCTGAGGACGATGGACAATACACATGCCGGAAATTAAATGTGAACATGGCGCGAAACTCTACTGCTGTCCAGATAAATGTCTTCTGTAAGTTATTGGTTCCTACAACTCCATTCAACAATTTAGAAGTGGTATCCGCTAATCCCCTGCGATGGGCTGGCGACCTGTCCAGAATGCGTCCTGATCGCCTGTCAGTAGCTGGGTTGGACACCATCACTCCCCCGCGACCCCGTTTGGGACAAGCGGCAGATAATGGATGGATAATGGATGGATGAAGTATCCGCTAAATCTTCTCATTCTCTTTTAATATAGATCCTCCAAAGAGCGTCTCAGTGTCCTTCAGTTCTGGAGAAACAGTGGAGAACAGTTCATTGAATCTTACCTGCATCAGTGATGGAAACCCACCTGTGAAGAACTACACCTGGTTTATAGAAGGTGGAGCCTCACCTGTAGGATCTGGACACAGTTACAGTCTGTGGAAATTGGATCACTACTACTGTGAAGCTCAGAATGAACATGGAGCTCAGAGATCTGCTCCAGTGAATATAATGGGTAAGGAGAGAATGCTATTTTTCTGAAACATTTCCAAGTTTGATGCTTCTTTCTGTAGTTTGTTGTCGTTTGTCTGAAGTTTTCCTGGGTTTTTCTTCAACAGTTCATCCTGTGATCATGTATGTTGTTATTGGAGTTGGACTTTTGTGCAGCTACGGCACTGTTCTTCTTCACGGTTATCTGGATGAGGTTGGACATTTTTTTAATTTAGAAATGAACAAAATTATTAAATAAATGAAAGAGAATTAATGTGAAAAAACTTTTTTCTAGCAGCAGAAGAAAGAAGAAGAACACAAGTACAGTCGGAATGTCAGAGGAAATCTATGCGGTGAGCTTTAACAGAATTCTGTACGTTAATCATCCCTTCTTTTGTTTGAAACCTTGACCCTTTTCTGACTGATTCTGCAGAACGTTGGTGATGTTTGTCCTCCTGCTGATGACTCGTCTAGTCGTCCTAACTATGAGAATGTAGATGTGAGTACGGACATCAGTTAATCAGTTCTAGAATTATTGTAGTGTCTCTGTTTCCGTTAGCGTTCCTTCATGATTCTAGTGCTGTTAAACTAACAACATTAAGCATTTAGCTCAGTGATCGTCTGAAGTCTGACATTCATTTTGGTTCAGAAGCTCGACTTCTTTAGTCCTGCTTCAGAGTTTACTGCCTAAAAACAAGTCTCAGTCATGTTTTAACTCCCATCAGTGATGTATCTAGAACCCCCAACACGCCTGGAGGGATTTCTTTCAAGAAATTGTTCTAGCTCATTAGTATTTGTGATTGGTTTATTCTGCTCAATATTTTATTTGGATGTTTTCCTGACGTGTGACTTTCCTAAACAATGAAATGAAAAGGTTACACTGCGTCAAGTGGTGGTGTGTGTTACGGACTAGGCATGATCAGTG
>JABMDN010000403.1:0-32318 GCA_017165825.1 Hepsetus odoe
AACATATACACAGTTCTACTTTTCCCAGACATCACAATCAGCCATGACATGTTTGGATCCAGACTTTGTTTCTTTAGTTATTTAGTACTGGAGCTACAAAGCTAACATTGCTAACTTCCACTAGGTCAAAATCAATTTAAATACATTTTTGTTAATAAATAACTTTGTGTTTCAGGTGTTTCTGCTGATTTGTATCAGAGGAGCTGCTGGAGTGTGACTTATTACCCAGAGTCCGTCTGTGCTCTCATTGGCTCAACAGCATATTTACGCTCTTACTTCACCTTCCCACACTTTCATATGGTAACTAAATCAGTGTGGTTCATTAAAGACCAGACTGATGTTGAACCTGTGGATGTGAGAGAGGAGGAGGAGTATCAGGGACGAGTGCAGTTCATACAGATCTCCCAGAATGAGTGTAGTGTGAGAATCACTGACCTGAGAGAGAGTGATGCTCAAACATACAGATTCAGATTCTACACTGATGGAGACAAATACACTGGACAACCTGGAGTCACTCTGTCTGTCACAGGTAGAGCTGCATAATGTAAATAAATGTAGTGACTATAAGAATATTCTACAGATGAAAATGACACTAAACCTTGCTTCAATTCTGCTGCAGATCTGAAGGTTACAGTGTCAAACACACACAGTGGAGGAAAGACACTGATCTGTAGCAGCTCCTGCACTCTGTCTAATAAACCCACTTACATCTGGTACAAGAACGGACAGACTGTCTCTGACCAGGACAAGAATAAACTGAGTGTCAGTGGTGTGGATGGAGGGAGCTACTCCTGCGCTGTAAGAGGACATGAGGATCTTCGCTCTCTTGCTGTTTGTAAGAACGTCACTTTAAACTTCACGCTCTTTCATCTATTAATGTTCCTATAAATTCAGGTTTTTGCTGGATCCTGGTTCAATTAGACACCAAATTCAAAACTGTATATGTTTAAAAGTCTGTGTTTCTTTATAGATTCTCCTAAAAACACCAGAGCAGTGATGGTTTCCTCTGGAGAGAGAGTGGAGGGAGGTTCAGTGACTCTGAGCTGCAGCAGTGATGCAGACCCTCCTGTTCTCAACTACTCCTGGTTTAAGCAGAGAGAAGCTGCAGACACACTGCTGGGAACAGGCCAGAATTACAGCATCACCAACATCAGCTCCCAGCACAGCGGACTCTACTACTGCACCGCTCTCAACCAGCTGGGACAGAGCAGCTCAGCACCCACCCGTCTGGATGTGTTCTGTAAGTGTTCTGTAAGTACAGTTTGTTCAGGATTTATTTTTTGTAACACATTCAGTGACAAGTTGATTCTCTGTCCTGCTCAGATCCTCCCAGACCCCTGTCTATATCTGAGAGTGTGTCTGGAGACTCGGTCACGCTGGTGTGTGTCAGTGATTCCAACCCTGCCAGCTCTTACACCTGGTACAAGAAGACAGGAAGTGATGTCATACTGATTGTAAATGACAGCACTTTATCTTTATCCAGAGGAGATGCTGGACTTTTCTTCTGTAAAGCAGAGAATGAGTTTGGATCATAAAGATCAGCAGAGAGCTGGTTTCCATCAGGTGTGTTATTCGTTCAGTTGATTCTCTTCTTGCTGTTTGCAGTGGATTCAGAAAGACTGTCTGGAATCATCTGTTTTCAGGGCAGTTTGATGGGATCTCCTCTTTGTTTCTGCTGCAAGATTTCTGTGATCTTCTCCACATCTTTCTGACATGTTAACGTCTCTTCACTGATACAGATCACACAGCAGTGAAAATCGCAGCTTCTGGAGTCGCCATGGTTCTGCTTCTGACCTTCATCACTGTGTTTTTATGGTTGAGGTGAGAAACTGAAACCACATTTAAAATGTTACACATCCTCTGTGTGCTGTGTTGAGCTCTGCATTGGACTAAGAGTGGGTGGGAGCGGCTCCTCATTTAAACTACATGTTCAGTCCTCAAAATCATGTATTTAACTGTTCAAGGGCCTTTTTTAATTTTGGGGGCGAACGTTTAATTTTGGTGGTGGGCTGAGGGGGCAAAAAGACATAAAGCTTCTTTTGAAGTCTTCCTTATGAGGATGAATTTGAATCATGTGTATCTTCAGAAGTTAACTGATCACTGAAGAATGATTAATAACTGATTAATAATCTTCGTCTCTACAACACAGACTGTTTTGGCTTGATTCTCTCCTAAAACTTTCTTTACTCATATTTCTTCTTTTCTGTGACCCACTTCCTGTTATGACTGTAGTCTGTTTCTGTCAGGACCAGTTAAAGGAGAATTCTGCCTGTTTTTCAGACATTCTGCATTATTCAGTTTTCTGCTGTTTGCTTTATCTGCATACGTCTCCATCATGAACGCTTTAAAAACATGACTGGGGTTAAAGTGACTGTTGCTGAGGGGCGTTTAAACACTGCAGGAGTTTATTTAACACTGAAGTTCTTCATGTGATTCAACTGTTTCTGCAAATTCCATCAGGACACGAGGAGGATCTTCCAGCAGCCGCAGAGATGTGAGTTTTACTGAAAGAGCCAATGGAGATGTGAGATTAAGGTTCATTAAGGTTCCTTTTTCCTACATGCTAATATCCCTATCTCAAGAGAAAACTGAATAACATGTCTAGATATTTATTCATCCTCTATTCTCTCTCTCTCTCTCTCTCTCTCTCTCTCTCTCTCTCTCTCTCCTCCTGAATAAAGACTCAAGTGTTTCCTCTTCTTTCTCTAAAAGACCCCAAATCCTGCAGACGACACATGCACAGCTCAGACCCCAGATCCATGTCCTCAGACCGATCGATACACAGGTGTGTGTGTGTGTGTGTTCTCTGAATAATTGTATTTGGTATTATAAGCCTGTTTAATGTTATTTTCATTTCCAGTGTATTTAAAGACTCTCCCACGTCCTCAGACTCGACCTCTGACTGTCTAAGTAGATACAAGTGAATCAAAACCACTCCAACATCCTGTCTGATGCTTGAGTACAGCTGTTCAGTAGATAATAAATGATAGATGGAAAATGCATATAAATGCATAATACATATTAATATTAAAAATTTTACCATCTATAATAAAATTAACCATTTATAATGTATTTAATCTGTATTACTAAACCCATTTTGCTGTGTGTGTGACTGACCAAAACTAGGAATAGGATTAACATTATTAATCATAGTTAAGTGGTTTTGTGGTTGATGATAATTCAGGTCTTGAAAACATCACTAACTTTCGACAATTCTTCAGGAAAAATCTACTCCTTATTTACTGACACCTTGAAAATGCTCATTATTAAAATCACTATTTTGCTCCCAAACGTTGTTCACTTTGGGTTTTATTTAATCCAGATGGGTACTGGTTCATTCAGACTGGCCACTGTGAGACCCACTTAATGCAGACAGGAAACATTCATTCAGAACAAACTCCTTTGAACTCGGTCTGGACACAGTCTCAGATAGTCCTAATCTTGGACTTTGGCTCCTCCTAGTGTGGTCTTGACAGCCCTAGAGACACACTACATTGGTGCCAGTTTATAGTAGTAATGATGATGTTATTGTAAGATGGAAGGATCATGGAGGTGCTTATGGATGAGTCTGATCTCTGACTCTCCTGTATTATTTTCAGAGTGTTAAGAAGACTCTCCCAGTGAAACATCGTAGCTTTAAATCCTGCAAGCATGATGTCTGATTATGAAACTCTGACAGTAAGTCTGGATGATGGAATGATCTTTGTTTTGTCAGTAACTTTAGTTTAGTGAAATGTTTTCTTGTGATCAAAATGTACATTCATGTTTTTTCTGTAAAACTGGTGAATTAGATTAAGTCTTAGTCTTAGTGACCATCACTTAGAAATTGTGTTATAGACATTTCCAAGATTATGAAGGTCCACACGTTTGTTTCAATCCATTTATGTGTTCTTTCATTTTCCTCCTGTTGATAAAAAAACTGAGACAGTTTGGTCTCTGTGTCTCCTCATATTTATACCCCAATGAAACCACGATCTCAAGCATGTCACTTGCCTTGTAACAGTGTCTGAGCTTAAGCAAGCTGGTCATGATGTTCACAGGATTTTCTAGAATTGCGATCATTTGAAACCTGGTTTATTGAAAATAGTTTGGTTCAATATGAGTTCAGATTGTTGTTTTTCAGACTATTCATCCTCGAGCAGAAGAGAGTGGGAAGAGCTGTTTTGAGGGCCTTGTATTTATTCTCTGTGGATTCAGCTCCATGAACAACACATTAGTAGAGACCATCTGTAATTTACATTTAGTGATGGACAAGTCAGTCCTGGAGAGGACCCAGTCCTGCACTGTTTATTAATTCTTCCTCAAACACCTCACTAAACCAGGCAACTATCAGGTGAGCTGACCCAGGTGTGTTTGATCAGGTAAATCACCAAACTGTGCAGGACATCAGCCTCCAGGACTGGAGATGTTCACTCCTGTTTTAGAACATTTCCAGATGTCAACAGAATCGGATTATTATAGACCAGTGCACAAATCTAAGAAGTGCTGGGATGAGTTGTAGTCGGCATGTATTTCAGGACCCGATCAGAGGACTGAATGTGTAGCTCGACTCATTTTGCATCAGTCTGCATGAATGTAAATGCAGACAGTGTTAGACAAGCGGACACACCGGAGGTGTTCTCTGCGTCTCACTCTCTGTGATTTGACCTTTTTTGTCTCATTTTAGCCATTATGAGAGATTTTGTATGAAAATGTGACTTTTCCTCAACTTATAATCACATTTTCTCTCTTTATTCCTCCTGTGATCTGAAAAAACATAACAATCTTTCTTTGACATTTCTGTTTTATTTCTGTTTTCACTATTTCATTTGCAGGATCTGTGTTCATAGGACTGATTTTATTCTGCTTTTCTCGCAAATATCAAACAGAATCATGAAGTTCAGGAATCAGACAGTTGATCATTTAGGTTCCGACTGATCTGTGTTCCAGTGTCACAGTGAAATGGCATTTCACTCTACATTTCAATATATCACTCTGTATTAAAATACATCACTCTGTATTTCAATTTAAAAATACAGTTTTTAAATATGTATGTAATGCTGGTGTGGTGGGGATAGGACATCAGTGCGGAGTCAGGGATATGGAACTTAACTTTATTTTCTGTGGTGCATCAAACAAATCGAAAGGGACTCAAAACAAGAGCATTACTCGAAGAGTTTGTAGCCTCTGTGAACAAACACACTCTGTTCTGACTCCTTGAGGTTTAAATATTCCCACCCCAATGCAGCACCAGTGTCCCCATGTGCTCAGGTGGGCTCCAGTCAGAACAGAGCGCCCTCAACCGTCACAATGTATCACAGATGTATTAGGGAACGACAACCACTGACATTGTGAAGGACCAGTCCTTCTGTTGTATCTGTGTCTGATTTATTTTACATTTATTTTGTATAAATGTAGAACTGCCTGGCCCAGGAGTCAGACAGAACACACCTGATGGTCCTCTCACCCCTCAAACCACATCAGTCTCACAATTTAATTTTTCTCTCCTTTCTTTCAATCATGTTTTATATTTATTTTCCTGTAATCCTGAAAAGTATGTTTCTATTAGATGTTCAACATTTCAATTCAGTTGGTTCAGACAGCAAACCATTTAATGCAGGAATCCAGATTTAGAAACTAAATGATGAGTTACCATGTTTCTAATACTGACTAGATATAATAGAACATTTTAGGGTATTAGACATATCCTGTTTCTACTTTACACTGTGGGATCATTAAGACCAATGAATCATTTCTTTGGCTTCTTCAGTTTCAGTAGATTGTGAACAGCAACCGAATGTCTATTAGACACGCGGTTATATTATTGTATTTATACATACAGTACTGTGTAAAGTTTTAGGCAGGTGTGAAAAAATGCTGTAAGCAAAGAATGCTTTCAGAAATATAAATAATGATTGTTTATTTTGATCAATTTTAAATGCAAAGTGAGCGAACAAAATAAAAATCTAAATCAAATCAATATTTGGTGTTACTACCATTTGCCTTCAAACCAGCATCAATTCTTATATTGCACAAAGTCTGGGGGATTCTGTGGGATTATAGTCACATGGAGAGTTGAAACACAGTCATGGACTGAAACAAGCGGCCAGTTTAGGAGCTTAAAACTGGGTGAGGAACAGCCAAACTCTGCTAAAGTGAGGTTGTGGAAGACAGTTTCATGTCATGGCAAGATTGAGCAAGCAACAAGACACAAAGGTAGATCTACTGCATCAGCAGGAGGATCAACACCTCCATTTTAGAAAGCATTCTTTATTTATATTTGCATAACATAATAAATTGGTTTATTTTTTTAGTTTGCTTTTCTTTTTTTCTTTCACTGGTGTTCCAGTGTTGGTCCAGATGCTCAGCTGTCTTTAAACAGCACTATAAAACATGGTGACAGAAACAGTCCCAGACCCACTGAGACCCACATTTATCCTGCGGGTACTTCACCACTAGGTGTCAGTATTTAATGAGGAGTCACTCTGGCTTTTTATTTTAATGTCAGTGTTCATTACTGAAGAGTTCCTTTGAGACTGTGAGTCACAAGCTGTGCTCCATACCCTGCTCTCTAGCTGCTCACATGGTAACAGAGGGATACTTTACAATATTCACAATCCCAGTGTCCAACAGTCTTACCACTCAAAACCCCTTCACAGATCACACACCACAGCTCTGAGAGTTTTCATTCATAAAACTTTTAAACAAATTAAATTCATATTTTCATGAAATGATGATCCATCCCACCATCCATCCATCCCATCCTTCTGTAATTCGTAAACAACCTTGGGTTTGAAGGGTGCTCTTTGTATGTCTTTGAAGATTTAGCTGGATTTCATCGCTTTGACCCCAAGTAGAAAGCTTGAAAGTTCAGGCTGTGTTGAAGAATAACGTTGATTCTAACAAATACTGACTTTAAAGTTGTTTATAATTCATTAGTGGTTTGGAACAAGGCCTCATAATTGGAAGGTCATGGGTTCAATTCCCAAACCAATAAGTTGCCCTGATGTACCCTTGAGCAAGGTACCGTCCCCAAAATGGACAAATATATGATACCTTTTATTGACTGTATGTTTGCACTTGTTGCAATAATCACTGAACCTGCTGTTTCCTTCGTGTGTGTGTTAGTAACACATTGGTTTATCTTCACCGCGGCCTGTTCGGCGGGGTTCACTATGCTGTACTAGACTTCCTCTTCTTGTTGAAGAGCGCTCGGCCGCTGGACAGTGGCGTAGAGGAGCGTCTCCTGTAGGACTCCTGCTCCCTATTCATGTTTTTAAAGCTTCATGATGATGGGCAGCCATGCAAATAAAGCAAACATAGCAGAACCATTAATTAAAAACCATTAATCATTCAGTGATCAGTTAACTTGTGAAATTCCGAAGATACATGATTCAAATTCATCCTCATAGCTCCCTACGCCAGTATGATGAGAATCTCCAGACACTCTCAGATATGAGCGGGGTCTGGGAGGATCTGAGCAGGACAGAGAATCAACTTGTCACTGAATGTGCTACAAAAAATAAATCCTGAACAAGCTGCACTTACAGAACACTTACAGAACACGTCCAGACGGGTGGGTGTGGAGCTGCTCTGTCCCAGCTGGTTGAGAGCAGTGCAGTAGTGGAGTCCGCTGTGCAGGGCTGATGCTGGTGATGCTGTAATTCTGGCCTGTTTCCCAGCAGTGTGTCTGCAGCTTCTCTCTGCTTAAGCAGGAGTAGTTGAGAGCAGGAGGTCTGCATCACTGCTGCAGCTCAGAGTCATAGACCTCCCCTCACTCTCTCTCAGAAACCATCCTGCTCTGGTGTTTTTAGGAGAATCTATAAAGAAACACACACTTTTAAGCATACAATATTGAATTTGGTGTCTAAATTGAACCAAAGACCTTGGGAAAATCTGAATTTATAGGAACATTAATAGATGACAGAGTGCTGTAGGATTTAAAGTGGCGCTCTTACAAACAGAAAGAGTGCAAGGTCCTGTTCCTCTTACACAGTGCAGGAGTAGCTCCCTCCATCCACACCACTCAGTTTATTCTTGTGCTGGTCAGGGCAGTCTGTCCGTTCTTGTGCAGATGTAAGCGGGTTTATTAGACAGGGTGCAGGGCTGCAGATCCAGTGTCTTTCCTCCACTGTGTGTGTTTGACACTGTAACCTTCAGATCTGCAGCAGTTGAAACAAGGTTTAGTGTCATTTTCATCTGTAGAATATTCTTATAGTCACTACATTTATTTACATTATGCAGCTCTACCTGTGACAGACAGAGTGACTCCAGGTTGTGTGTTCACCTCCATGATGTGGAATCTGAATCTGTATGTTTGAGCATCCCACTCTCAGGTCAGTGGTTCTCACCTTTACTCTCATTCTGGGAGATCTGTATGAACTGCCTTTAGTCGATGCTCCTCACTCCTCTCTCACATCCACAGGTTCAACACAGTCTGCTCTTTAATGATCACACTGATTTAGTCACCTTTATGAAAGTGTGGGAAGGTGGCTTCAAGGCGTAAATATGCTGTTGAGCCAATGAGAGCACAGATGGACTCTGGGTAATAAGTCACACTCCAGCAGCTCCTCTGATGCAAATCAGCAGAAACACCTGAAACACAAAGTTATTTATTAACAAAAATGTATTTAAATAGATTTTGACCTAGTGGAAGTTAGCAATGTTAGCTTTGTAGCTCAGTACTAAATATTCAAGAAACAAGTCAGGATCAAACATGGCTGATTGTGATGTCACCAGGAAAGTGAACTGTATATGTTATTGCCTTTTGAAGATATAATACTATCTTAATACTTAATACTGCCTGACACCCGTACAGTAGTAGCTTCCCATATCAGAAGGTCTGGAGTGTGAGAACAATAGAGGAGCCATGGGAACCTCATTCTTAACACCAGCTGTGAGACAGGTTTTTCTCCAAAGTCTGCATGTGGGCTACTTGTCAGTTTACCTTTCTCCTGGAGAACAGTCTCAGGAGCTACCTTCACCTGGGAGCTCTACACACACACACACACACACACACACACACACACACACACACACACACACACACACACACAAAGCTTTAACTTGTCCTAAAACGGACTCAGATTGTAGCTGTGCACTGTGACAGGACAGAGCAGAGGTGCTACCTAAATCTGAGTTAGAACATTTAAGACTGTAATGGAACTGATGATGAAATGCATTTTTAGCTTTTACTTTAATTTTACACAGCGGAGAGTACCGTGTAACCCTTTGCCTGCCAGTAACATGAGGATCTCACTGCTCCTGTAATATTTCCTGATGTTCAGGGAAGACATGCGCGCCAGCCTTCACACACAGCTGATTCTGAAAAGATAAAATAACAATTAGACTAAATATGACTGATCAAATATAAAAAATATAGATCAGGAATGAGGGGCAATGAAGTAGCCTAGTGGTTAGGCGTTGGCCGGCATGGTCAGAGGATCGTGGATTTCAAACTATAGCTTGGTGGGTTCAACCAATAGCTTGCCCTAGGTACCTTTAGGCAAGGTGCGTCCGTCCACCCGCTCACTCCCTGCGATGGGCTGGCGACCTGTCACAAGTGTGTGTGTCGTCATCGCCTGTGTGAGCTGGATGAACTCCTGCACTCCGACCCGTTTGGGACAAGCGGCACGCGAAAAATGACTTGACTGACCTGACAGATCAGGAATGAATCAAACTGAAGGTTTAAACTATTCTGATAAGTATTGAGAGAGTTGATCAGAACTCTGTTCAATCTTCACTTTATGATCAACAGAGACCCGGAAGACGCCTCTGTGCATTCTGTCATCATACCTCCTCCCTTTATCTTTTACCTTCTTTTATCCCTTTATCTCACCTTCTCTTCCTGTATCTTTATTCCATGATTCCCTGCTTGTTCTCTATATTCTTTTTCAGTCTATATTTACACTATAACTACAAATGAAAGGGATTGAGAGTTAAAGCTGCCCTGGCTATGCATCACCTATTCCATCAGAGAAAGTGTTTCTACTGCAGTTCTCTGATCTTCTTCAGTTTATTTTACTCAGAGTCACAAGTGGAGAGATGAAGCAGCTTCTGCTAAACCCTCAGGTGTGAACAATCTTTTCAAGAGATTTCAGTAAACAGATGAAAAAGTGAAAGTGACTATTCTTGTCATTGCGAGGTCACAGCACAGTACACAGTGAACCTGACGAAACTGGACCTCGTCATTTTACCCATGCACAAACACCGTGCAGCGAAGGGCCCAGCTATGGGCGACCAGGGAGCAGTGACCCAGGGCGGTACCTTGCTCAAAGGGTACTTCAGGGCAACCAACGGCAAGGAACCCACAATCTTGATCCTGGCCAACTCCCCAACCACTAGGCCACTGCTGCCCACTATAATAAATATGGTGTGGATGCATTTAATGAAACACACGCCGAAATACTGAATATGATTAGTTTATAGAGATGTAAGCTGTCAATTACACTGACAATAATAATAATAGTCACCTTCATCATTTTCATCATCATCATCACATCACCATCAAACTAAGGGCCACTTTAGCTGGAAAATAAAACAGTTTGAATGAAAACTGTCAACAAACAAGGCAGTAAAAAAAAAGAGCCCAGAAATTTAAGAACCAAGCAGGAAAGGAGAAGAAATCTTTAACTGAAACTGATCTTTAAATGAGTCTTTAACTGAGTTTCGAAGACTTACAGAGAGGATGTTAGGCATACGTTTTGGGGGAGGTAATTCCAGACTGAGGGCAGCAACACTGAATGATCTACCACCCATGGAGGAACAGCCAGGTAAACTGGTACGGACGCAGTGAGCAGGTGAGATGTATAGATAAGAGTAATTTAGCGAGGTATGAAAGTGCAGATCTGTGAAGAGCTTTAAATGTGATGAGAGAGCATAAACCTGCATCACAGCAGCACCAACTCCAGCCTGATCTTCATCTGTACAAACTCATTCTCACTCATTTCAATTCTTTTCAGCAGCAACAAAGTGCTGGATGTCTCCTCTCCTCTCCTCTCTGCTCTCGTGAGTTTAATAAAGTCCCACATTTAAACTGATACCCAGTTACTCAGTCTTCAGCGCACATGGACTTTCATACTGTTTGTGGAGGCAAAATTTGTTCTAACCTTGATTTAGTATCATGTTTTCCAACGTGCTGTTGTTTTCGACATAAAGCAGAAAGATAAATTAGGGCGAGAATGTCCCGGACAGATTTCATGCTACTGCAAAAGGCGTAAACAGATAAGGAAGAGCTAAGACAAAGCAACTTTCAGGCTTACTGGGACTTGAAGAAGGTCGGGGAGGTGGGCCTGGGAGCCCAAAATGTGTATAAATTCTCTCTTTTAATGTACTCGGGGCTTCCTCTTGTATTCTCGGTAGAGTGCGAGAGGAATCCTCACTGCAGTGATTATTAAACTCTTTGGTAGACTAAAGGTGCCTCTGACTTGTTCCTTGGGTATATATTTTTCCACAACAGTTGGCAAGCCAGCCAGGAGTCACTGGCCCGATCGGCCCAGGACAGACACCCACGGTAAGGACTGATCATCTCGGGAGTTCAAACTATACCCGACCCCCTAACCTCAGTGCAGAGAAGAGGGCTTGGCGTAAAATTAAACAGGGCCTCCTTCGATGGACTCTCTGAGCTAGAATAATTAGGACGGTCAGTGAGCACCTGCTTCTTTCCCTTGATTTCTGGTTGCCTTTTGGCCTTATCTCTGGTTGATTTAGCGCAAGCATCTTAATCTAAGAATTTGGGGTGATTGAGACTTGAAATTCTCCGGCTGTAGGGGGTACCATGGGGGCAGTGCGCAGTGGACCTAAGGTGGGACTGTAGGTGGCCTGAGAGAGGGGAACAGCGGGGACCTAAACCTAAAACAGGGTGAAGTGAGGGTGGGAGCGGTCCAACTCTTTCAAGGTAAGGTTGAGAGGTGATAAAGAGTTTACCTTCCCTGTGATTTGATCGACAGCAGATGTTGCGCTACACCTGTCTGGGACAGGAACGGGACTGCGTTTGACTATGGGGACCTCACAATCAAAAGATCTGGGAAAAAGGGTAAATGAGAATTGAAAGGAGTAGCATTTATGAGGACAGAATATGGGGAGGAAGCAACTGATTTAAGGATAATGAGCAGATGGGTTGTGAAATGTAGGTTCCAGGAGAGGGGACCTTTAATATAAAATTTTGAAAGAACTATAGGAGAAACTAAAACGAATGGCAAGAAAATTGGAAGGGGAAAAAAAAAAAAAATAGAAAAAAAAAAAAAAAAAAAAAAAAAAAACTGCAAAGGCAAGAACTGGAAGAAAAAGTGTTAAAAGCCTGGTTGACAGAAGCAGAGAATAGGGATAGGAAGAAAATACGCAGGCCTGTGGCTTATGCCGCACCCGTACTAAATAATATGTTATCTGCTGGTATTAACCCTTTTCTTTCTTTACAGGCATTCTAACCACCAGTTGGCCAGTTCCCGTTCCTGACTGAGACAGACCTGGATCCCCCTCCTCCTAGATGACAAAAAGCAACACAAGTCAGAGGGACTGCTTGTGAACCTTAGCGCTTCTCCTACGGAAACGACCATGGACAAGATCTCAGCCATGCGGCAGGCGGCGATCCAGGTGCCAGCACAGCAGAGGAATTTCCTCGGCTTCTCCTCACCTCCACCACCACCACCCCTGCCTGCGGAGAACACTTTCACCATGCCGATGTCCGAGGTGGCAAGGCAGGTCGGTCGATGCTGGTGTATAGGCCAGTGGTCCATGGGGAAATGAGGCCCTTGGCCTACTAGGCCAAAAGAGCCTATGGACATAGCGTCCGGTATCAGGCAACTGACTTTCTGCAAAGAGTTCAGGCCAACTATAACTGAACTACGCTGCCTTCTGATCCTACATCTGGGACCAGCAGGGTGGATGAAAGTGGAAGGCAGTTTCAAAGGAATCTATGAATGAAAGCGTACAGCCCAGGTGGGATCACAAAGATAGGATGGTATCTCCATGCACTAGATCTTCTGTGCAGGGGCGCTAATGGATGCATTCCTGCAGACTGCAAACACTTCAAAATTGGAGAGCTGCAAGCTTGAGGACCGGATAGGGCAGTGACTGACTTTTTATGCAAGATTGTATCAGGTGTTTAGAAACTTGCAGCGGCCTGCAGAAGCCTGGAGACCCTGGGTGATGTACCAGGAGCCATGGGAATGTTATCTAGAGAGCACCCTATTGAATGGACTACAGTGGTGGCAAATCAAACGATCCTGCATGGATGGAAAGCGGAGCGCGTGGCTAACATTTATGAACATGCAGAACATGCTGAAGAGCTGCTGGGAAAGGACCAAGGAGAAAACCAGAAAACAACAACAACAACAGTGCAGGCTTCCCTGATGACCCCATCCTGAAAGGTAACAGCTGAGGGGCAGCTAGCAGGAATAAAAGGCACGTGCGACCAGGCAGAGGCAGCGGGCCTTAACAGAGGTAGACAAAGGGCGATAACAACGAGATCTTTCATTTGCGGGCCATGGATCACTGGGCAGGGTACTTGAAGCAAGTTAGACCAAGGACGAGTCAAACTCACCATGAGTCAGGGAACAACTATGGTGGGGAGGCAGCGGTGGCAGCAGTTCACACCAGACAAGCAGAGATTATTGGGAGGAGGTGGGGGAAGGAGATGTCTCGGAGGGAATGGTGATCAGGTCGTATGATTTAAATTCTCATTCTCCCACACACACATCCATTCAGGCATGCCTGAGCTACACACCGTGAATACACTTTGTATCAAAGGCTACTGGGTTGAAAATGCCAAAATTAACATTGACAATAGAGGGCAAAAAGTAAAATTTCTGGTTGATTCTGGGACGCATATTCCGTGTTGGAAAAATCATCTCTCCTTCACCACCACCTTGAGTGGGCGCACCAGAATTCAAATCCCACGGGAGGCTGAAGAGAATGTCTGTAGTGAGCCGTTTTCTGTACCTCTAAATGTGAGGAAATTGGTCAGTGGGTTTTAACCATCAGTTTTTAGTTTCATCCATGCCCGATAAATTTGTTGGGCGTGATTTGATGTGTTTTTGGGTTTACCTTCAGAATTGCTCTGAAAGGATGGTAATTGTGAACCTAAAGAGGTTGTTTTCAGTTGTTTACAAGCAGTGCTGTTTATCACAAGTGGCGGCTCACGGATCACAGACATTGCCTGCACTCTATCTTTGCGACTAGGGATGGGGTGAGACCCGGGGGCAGTAGCTTTGTTGGATGGTTATATTGCAATGCTCGTGCTACTGCTGATTGTGATTGGGCTTTAATGGAGACAATGGGAAATGCACCACAACAGATACGCTGCAGTTAGATAAAACTGTTTTGGAATGTAGACATGCTGTGGGGGTGTGTGGTGGTTGACAGGGCAACAGATGTATTCTTTTCTGATTCTGATTCATTTCACTCATGTCCCACTTCCAAGGTGTGTCAGAAAGTTGGGGGGATCACGGGGTTATTTGTTAAGACAACACAGTAGATGATTGGGTGCTTATCTGTGATGGTGTTTGAATATAGTAATAAAGCTAAAATATTCACGGGCCTTGGGGAGATGATTATCTGCCTTCGTGAGGTTACAGAGATTTCTGAATCATTGTATGCAATGGCTGGCGCAGATATTGACCCCGGATTCGTTAAGTCTTCCTGATCACTTATGGGCGAAGAAGATGAGGAAGATGATGTTGGCTTGATAAAGAAATTGTGTCTCCAGTTGTCCTGCTCCAAAGGTCTACATACAGGCCATATCGGCCACAACTATCCGTGAGAGGCAGTTGGCGGTATGAGACCAGTGTTTATGGCTGGGAAAGCAGGGGTGATGTTCATGTCAAATTCTCGATTCGTACACCATTGTTTCCCGTAAAAAAGGGTCAGGGACAAAGGCCAGCCCACAGAATGGAAATTTGTACACCCCGATTGTCAATTTTGGGTTGCTTTTAATTTCACAAAGATTTTCTTTGCGATTCATTAGCTTCCTTAGCTTTGTCCCAGGGACCACAGTTTTACTGATATATTGATGATTTTCTGATTGCAGCACCCAGCCAAGCACAGTGTAGAAAAGACATTTGGCTGAGAATGGCCACAAGGTCAGTCTGTCTAAGGTTCACTTTGTTAAACAGCAAGTGACATTTTGGGTCATATTATCTCACCCAAGAAGTAAATCACTCTCAAATAGCGCTTGAGGCATTCGTGATATAACGGACATGTGACTAAGAAGCAGTTAGCATCTTTTCTGGGAATGTGTTCCCTGCAGAGTTTCATTCCTAACTATTCAGAGATGGAGGCACACCCTTTGCAGGCGATGACCTCTCAGAAATTGTCTAATAACTGTCAACTCCATTGAAATGACACAACTTGAGGTCTTTAACAATTTGAAACAAGCCTATTGTCTCCTCCAACACTGGGAATCCCAGATCCGAACCATTGTGCAAACAGTCTCTATGAGAAGGAGGACCCTTGATTTCAGATTTGTTACAAAAACATGGAGATAAGCTTGGGCCGGTGGCCCTAGTTCTGCTTACAGAGCTGGATCCAGTGGCAGTATAGTAAAATCCCTCTACTTTTGTCCACTGCTTTTGCCCCTGCCAGTCTTACAGTGTTCCACACCAGCCAGATTCCAATGAGCAAGTAGTAAAGAGCTACATTTTTAACTGATCAATAGTGGCTCCTGAGAAAAAGGTTACACGTTGTCACAGTGTCTTATGCAGTCTCATGAGTTCCCAGAAATCATCCAGCAGCAAAAGATGTTTCCTAAACTGAACAATGGTGCTCATAGATGGCCAGGGCGAACAGTTGCATTTCTAATCCCGAGCTGCTGCACTCTGATTGGGAACCTGGATGGGAAGGAACCTTATACTGCCCAGCGAGAATATTGGTGGTGGATAAGACAGGGAGCCATCAGTAAAGGACCTTTGTCTAATGTTGGTGGGGTGGCAAGGTGGGGGGGCGAGGTTTTAATCATGACAGCATTGAATAGTATTGGTGGAAAACTATTAATGGATGGATTTATGTAAACGAACATGATTGAAATGTATTTAAAGTCCGAAGTTCGATGAGCTTTAGACCTGCTCCCATTTGGACCGCGCCTGCTGATAATCTTCAATCAGAATTGGTTGTGCTGCATCTCTCTGACTTAGCAGTTTTTAAATTTGATTTTCTGACTTGGAAAAAGTTTAGGACTTGGGATTACATTTTCAATTTTCCGCGACAGCAAGTCTGCCTGTTTGTTTGAACATAGCTGCAGCAGAGAAGACCATAGAGGCCTCAGAGATCAGAGTTGGGTATGCTGATTTGCTCTTTTTGTACCATGCAGTCTCTCTTCTCTTACAGGACCACAATGCAGCCCACCTGTTAGCTACTAAAGATGTTTTGAAAATCTAATGTATGCCGTGTCACCATTAAACATTGCACTAACCTTAACCACTTACTTTTCTTTGGCTTACCAGAAGACAGTGAACCTCCTTGACTGTGTGGCAGCAGTGGAAGCAGATTTACAGGAAGTTCCCATCTCTACTCTAATATTGTGTTTTGCAGATGGCTCAAAGCAAGAGATAACAAAGGACTAAACTGTATGGGCCTTACAGTTTGCTCGAAAGCGGCACACTCCACAGCGGCACCCTTCCTCGTTCTGTCTGCTCAAGTAGCAGAAGTTGTAGCTTTGACTGAAGTATAAATTGACGCACAGTAAAGACTATGCATCAAAAGGGGATGATGGATATGAAATTTAGTAGTTTACTAAGATTCTCAGCTGTGGGAAGGAAAATATGTAATAATATTGCACTTGATGTCTCAATTTGCCTGAGAAGTAACTCAGGCGAGCCAGAATGAATTTGAGCCCATTTTGCAATTTTGTTGGTAAACCTGAACCTTAGTATGGGACACTTGGAGTAAAGCAGCAAACAAGTTCTTTCTTACTGTGATGATGAAATGTTGCAGCCTGTTGTTCTTGTTTGCTATTCTCCACTCTGTCCATTAGTAGGTTAAGGGTGTGCCGAGGACATGAGGTCCTCTACATGACCTGGGACCTGGTGACCCGATCCTGGTAAGAGTTCAGTCAGAGCACTGGAAGTCCAGGTGCTGGGCGGGAGCGTTTCAAGTGTTGCTGAAACAACACCTACACGCCCGTGAAGCGGAGAGCTACCGTTGATCTCGTGCCACAATGTAAGCGCGTGAGAGGGTGGAAACAGGTGACCAGGGTGAGGGTAGGGTGTAGTCTCACGGGAGTAAGGACAAGGGCGTGGCGAATATCACCTCGAGCACAGACCATTGAAGAAGACAGGCTCACCCAAACACTCACCAAAATCCTGGCCTGTTTGAAATATTTTGATGGTAACTGTTGTCATCTTACTAAAGATGGTGGCAGGAAGTGCATCAGTGTAAACAGGGAAGGACAAATCACTGTGTTCATGCAAGGTAAATAATGCAAAGTTACTGGTCCCAGTGCAGAGAGTGCAGCACTTGTACAGTACACTGGACAGCTTTGAGTATGATTACTGTGTTAGAGATAGTCAGGGAACAGATCAGCTTCCACCTGCACCAACCAATCTGACTCGTGTGTGCTCTTTGGAAAAATAATGTTGTTAGGTTTAACTGCCAGCCCTCTGCGTGGAGGCCTGGCTGAGCAATGACTCTTATCTGCCTGAGCGAATGGGGGGAACAGAATTAGGTTAGTCCAGACTGTGTAAAGTGTAATGTCAATTGGTTTAAAGACAATGCAGGAGGTAGATGATCTAACTAAGTCCAGCCGTTAAGTTGTGATAGTTAGGTTGAGCGTCAGTTTATTATTTATACTATGGGCAAATGATGTAGTAATGTGGGCGTGTGTGAACCTATACATGTCACCAGTCAAATGAGTGGTGCAGTGTATTTCGGAGCAGTCTATAACCATGATCCATTTCAAGGCAAGCAGCACATTCACTTTTCTGAGGTGAGTACAACGCGTATCAATGGAATAACTGGACATATAGCTTGTATATCACTACACTGGTGAATGAATAGACGTAATGATCGATGGAAAATGGCAGACAAGGCGTCATAGAAAATTACAGATCTAGCAGGCCACATAGGAAATGTTATTGTTATTCCATAAGATGGATTACAGCTGGTACAGTTCAATCTACACTTGATAGGACCATTTTGGCATCTACTCGATGATGGTGACCATTGCTGTTGTTTCTTGTATCTTTGTTTGTATTGCACCTAGTTTGTTGTTGCATGATGATGGTCAATGGCTCATCATATCACAGCAAGCACAGTTTGAGCGTTACACGGAGGAAGAAAAATGTGCGCAAAGACAGGTGAAGATGGGATGCCATTTCAGATCTAACCCAAGACCAGACTGGGTTCAAATAATCAGCAGTTTCACAAGTGATGAAATTAAACAAAGAAGAATTTGATCTCTTTTATGTTTAACATTTGCTCCTTGCATTTCTGTGATTCAGTTATGATTTGATTTGATGGGATTATGATTTTGATCTAAAATGATTTCATTGATTGGATTTGATTTTGGTTATAGTCAATCATGATCGAGCTGAAACAGATTCTGTGCTAATTGTCAATGAAGAGAAAAAATTATTAATGATTAAATAATAATCCTGATGATGTTACAAGCAATAGAAGATGATGAGAGTTTGAAATTTTATGCTTTGATTTGCATAGTTTTTGATTTTGGTTGGTTGATTCAATGTGTGTGACCGAGATGTTGATACTTATGATTTAGTGCTGGTTCAGTCTTAAAAGTGAGTAATAATGATTAATGTTTAAATGTCGAATGAAGAAAACAATCAATAATTGAATAGAAGTTACTGAAATGTGGACTGGCGTGAATAAAGAAATCTAGTGTTGCCATGTTTTGCCTCAATATAGTTCAACGTTAAATTGATTAAATAATCAAAAGGGAATGTAGGCAAAAATTTGTTTCTGACTTATGATTTAGTATCATGTTCTCCAACGTGCTGTTGTTTCGACATAAAGCAGAAAGATAAATTGGACAGAATGCCGGACAGGTTCATGCTACTGCAAAGGCGTGCGGATAAGGGAAAAGAGCTAAGACAAAGCAACTTTCAGGCTTACTGGGACTTGAAGGTCGAGGGGAGGTGGGCCTGGGGCCCAAAATGTGTATAAGAACCTCTCTTTTAATGTACTCGGGGCTTCCTCTTGTATTCTCGGTAGAGTTGCGAGAGGAATCCTCACTGCAGTGATTATCAAACTCTTTGGTAGACTAAAATTTCCTCTGAAACTTGTTCCTTAGGTATATATTTTCCACAACACTGTTCACTTCAGCTTAAGCAGCTCCTCCTGTACTTATTGTCCCAAATCACTCACTGCTCACTATGTAGTACACTACAAGGTGTGTTCAATGTTTGTAGTGCTGTCTAGTGTGTAGTATTGATTTTTATGTGAACAGTGTTTTATTTGCAACTGTACTATATCTGTTAGAGTGATTTGCCCTCAACACAGACAGACAGAGTGAGACCCTGAATGTTCAGGAGGTCATCAAACCCCAAATGACTGAATAATAAACCGGTGGAACTAAGAATTAAAAACAGGTGAAAAATAAAAGCTGGCAGAGAGACAGACCCTTCGGACTGTAAAGAGAATCTTTTTTTCGCTCATTAAAATATATTTTTAAGAATGAAAAATGGGTGCGGATACCAGCCACTGTTGTTGTTCTTTTCTTATTATTATTCATTATGTTTTCTACTAAGATCCCCTATATAGTGAGGAAGGAGACGTGGATGAGTGACAGTAGATGCAGGTGTTCTCAGGTATTTAGTTGCAGTTACTGAGGATCTGCAGCTCCACCAACCACGATATACTTCACTAGGAACACAAAACAAATCAAACTGTTTGATCTTTGTCTGAGAGGAGATGGGCAAGGAAGAAGAATAGAAAAAACAAACCCGGTGAATGAGTAACAGAGTTCCAGCAGCCTTACCTGAAAATAAAATACTGTTCAAGTCTTCTGCAGAAAGGGCCGCTGGCTGCATCCCAACCGTCAGGGCTCCTGAGAAGCCTGAACTAACTACCCCCTCTCTGTTTCTCAAAATTGTGCAGCAGTACTCTTTTCATCAAAAGAGACCTGAAGTATGTGAACAACTCACTAGATCATAGCATGCCTTTCAGCAGTGAGAGGATCAAATCTACTGGATCCTCTACATGTAGACCCTTTGTGCTCATGATCCACTTCACCTCTTCTGTAAACTCATGCAAACATCTGAACACCTTCACCTGGTTCCTCACTAAACAGCACAATCTTTGTTTTTGCTCTGGGAATGTACAGTGCACCTTGTCTGAACCCCTACGCAGGCAATAATGGACAACTGCATGTTTCCTACTCAGTTCTAACATGTGTGACTAACTAATACTAGAAGACCAGGATCCCAGAAACAGCTGGATCTCATCGTATCCTGCCCGTTCTCTTGAATTTACAGTATTGCGCGAGAAGTCCACCTTATATTTGTTATTTTGTGGGGGAAATGGAGCGATAGTTACAGTACTTTATTATGGCGTGCAAACACATATAAGTAGTCTGAACCAAAGAGACGGTTTAATGCTAACCAGCTTTTAAGTCAATATTTGTCCGACCACCATCAATCATCAGCACAGCCCTGAACTCTTTTAGCCAAGCTTATTTTTCGTCGTAATAGAGTTCTGCAGGCTTCTTTGAGACATTCAGAACTCTTCTTTGAAAATTAGCTGCCTTGATTTCAGTTCTCTATGGAAGTTATCTCTGTACAAGCTGAAACTGTAGCTACAGGGACTGGACTGAGAATGAGATTCTGCTCAGAGGACATAGAACTGATCCGTGACTTTTTAGTGATGAGATCTCCTGAAAGCACACTCTGATCACCAGCACATTAATAAAGTAAAGGTAAAGCACCTTCCTCTAACAGAGTCTCAGCAGAGGATTCAGTGAGAGACTAGAAGTGTTCCAGTAAATAAAAAATGAAGACACTGAACTTTAATGCTATAGTTTATTTGATCACTTCACAATTTTTTTGTATGTGACTATTTACATATTTGTGGCAGAAGGTGTGTGTGTGTGTGTATGTTACATATGTGTTTGTGAGTAGGTGAGTGTGTATGTGCATGTGTTTTTTTGTTTTTGTTTTTGATGGGGTCAGGGGAATGTGGTTGGGGTGTGGTTAGGGGAGTGGTTGGGGGTGTGGTTGGAGGTGTGGTTGGGGGCTTAGGATAGTTAAATCTGTCTATGTCTCCAGGTAGTCAGGGTTCAAAGCCCAAACTACGTCTCGCTGCCATAAGTAGAACCTTGTTCCTCCTCCACTCTCTCCACCTCCTCCCTGTTCCTCCTTGATGTCGTCTCTCTGTCTGTAAGCGAATGAATGAACTGAAATGTCCTAAACTTGCTTACAGACATCAAAATGCAAAACCAGAAATAAGGTCCTGTATTACTGAGGAGCATATATTTAGCATTTCAGCATTGTTGAGGACCATGGCTTTTGCAGCCGGACCATGACTGGACCCAAAAGAAACCCTCATACCTGTCCTCCATTCCTCTCAGTCTTTTGCCTGGTCTCCGAGACTCTCCCCGTCCTATGTTTATCATAACAGAGGGTTCTGTCTAGTTGGGCTGGGTTCCTGAGAGATCTTAAATAAATCCACAGATAAATAGAAAATAAATACATAAGGAAATGTTCCTCAAATAGTTCCAAAGTTTGGAAGTCAAAGTAGGACCATACCTGTTCTCCTTTCTCAAGATGATCTATAATCATCTCCTCTGAGTTCCTGTCTTTCTTATAGTTTATTTTACGACCTCTACCCCTGGTCCCTCTCCTGGTCTTCCTCTTTGGTACCAGGGGGAGGTCGTCGTCAACTTCATCTGTTTGAACAGCAAAGAAAATAATGAGATCACTGTAAGAGACTGTTGTGTCTTTACAGATTTAAATGCATTTCCTTCAGTATCCCATCATAATAACAACACAGTATTTTATAGTTCTTTAATTAGCTCACCCAAAGGCTGAAGCTGGTTGGAGAGCTCAGTCTCCAGTGGGTTTGGTACCCTGGTGCTGGATTGAGACTGAGCTTCTTCGGTTACACTGTCTTTGTCTGCGATGAGAAAAATTCATTAGGTAAGTCTGGTTCTCCATAATGGATCTTTAAGCAGAGTCTTCTGTCATGTATCTGCTTCCACATCATTACAAACTGTAAGTTCTAAGCTGTTTAAGTTCTATTCTTGACCATGTCCACTCCCCACTCACCCAGTACTGGCTGCAGAACATGTCCAGAGTGGGCCAGCTGAACGGACTGTAGATGATCTCCACCACCAATCACAGTCTCCTGGAGCTGCTGCATCTCAGCTCCTGGGACAGATTTTGAGAAGATCAGCAGATGGTCAGCTGTGCTTCAGAGAGTGAATGTCACTCGTGAAGTTGGAAAAGTGAGGCAATAGTAACTAATGCCTGACTGGTTTGGAGTGCTCACTATCTACTAGCAAACCAGAAGTCACTGAACTGTTTCTCACCTGAGACACGAGGGTTGTCATCTCCTCCATGACAGCCTGCACAGCTGGGGTCTACAAGCCCAGTCTCTGCAGTAAAATGATTAAAATGATTGAATAAATGAACATGTTTTCATAACAATCTTCTTGTCAACTTGAATCTTGTTTATTTTGAGTCAATTCATGAATACTTTTATATCCATTTCCAATGTCCAATGTCTAATGCTTATGTCCTGTACTCACGCAGACTCTGGTCGAGAGCTCTCTGGACTTCCTCAAAGAAACGTCCAGGGCTCTGAAATGATCGTCTTGCAATTTCAGCATTGCTTTCTAGATATTTTTGAGAAATGAATGCTGATTAAGTTCAATTCCTGTTTTTATATGAACTGGACATCAGTAGTTTCTCCATCTTTTGCTCTCCTTCACTCACCCAGTGATGGTGAATGTTCATGGAGATGTTCAGCTGATTGACCTTCAACATAGTTCACATTTGTTTTCATTTCTTTCCAGAGGCTGGCTGATGGCCGCCTCATCATCAAGGAGGTTGATGAGCTCAGTTGCCTTGACCTCAGCTTTTCCAGCCCGGCGCTGGTATCCTCCTTCAACATGAATAAATATCAGCAGTTATCTTCTCCACACTGACAATGCTTTACAGAAGTCCTGTACAGTTGGGCTACACCTTTAAGTCCTTCAAGCTCCATCAAAATTTTAAATCTTCTCTTATTTAAATCAATCGAATAAACCGCATTTTGAAGAGGCACTGTTGTTCTTTCAATTTTGAATAAAAATGAAGACCAGCTACATGCACAGGTAACACTATCACTTCAGGACTGCTCTCTACCTGAGCATTATTGTATTATTGCTTAGCATGTATGGGAACTATTCATATCGGTATGATTGTTATTTATTTAGTTATTTTATGAATTATTTATTTATTTACTCAGAATCTAACAGTTATTCATTTATCCACTATAAATCCTTCACGATCCACTATGAATTATGAAATATATGCTGTAAGTCACTGACTAGTTACTATGTATTACTTAATATCTAAAACGGATTATTATCCACTATGAATTATTCAATTTCAACAGTTTGGTGTCACTATGAATTATACAATATCTACAGTTTGAATATACAATATCTACACTATAAATTTTTCAATATCTACTATGTACTATTCATTATCCAGTATGAAGTATTTAGCATCTGCTGTACATTATATATAAATACTAAGCCTTATACATCCACTATGAAATGCTGAAATATCCATTATGATTTAATGAAATTTATTTTAATTCTCTACCATTTCGTTTCAGCTTCCACTAGATCACAGAATCTACTATGAATTTTTCTGTATTCACTATGAATTAATGGCACTATTCTTTTAAGTGAATCAGGGGACAAGTTATTGACAAAGCTGACCAATCACAGGGTTTTGTGATGCATTATAAATCACATCACCGAATAATCACAATGCCAGAATTTTACTCATTTTGAACTCCTGTGAAGCAGGCACAATAAAAGTCCTTAACAAATTAAGAGTATTAAGAGTATTTACAAATTAGAGCTGACCAATCAGAGTGTTTTGTAATGCATTATAAATCACATCACAGAATAATCACAATACCAGAATTTTACTCATTTTGCACTCCTGAAGCTTAGGCATCAAAGTTCTTAACAAATTAAGAGTATTTTAGACAATTAAAAATGGTAAAAAAAAAATGTTTTAAATAACTAGCATTATTTTATTATAGTGTAACACTATTATTTTCACTTGCCATCACTGTATTAATGTTTTTTCAGGCCTAAAACTATTGTACAAAACAATCATGCTTTTTTTCTACCTTATATTTCCTCTCTCCTTTAGCTTCTGCTGTAAATTGTTAAGGATTCACTAGAAATATCTCAGTAATTATTATGAATTATTTATTATCTACTATGATTTATATTAAAATGTCATTTACTCACTCAGAAGCTTTGCCCTCATAGCCTCTCCTCCAACATCAAGTCCATGAGGCCTTGTAGGGCGTTCTGGAGGGGAGTGTCCTCGATCTCCAGCGTCTCAGTTGATGGAAAGCTGAGACTGCTGGAGACGAGGACCATCGGCAGGTGAGGTTCTGCCGATTCCTCCCCACTACTTGTTTCAGGAGAGGGAGTTTTGTCAGATCTTCATTGTTGGAGTCAGGATGCTCCACCTTCCTATTTGCATTTCCTCTGAAAGCGTACTCTGTGTCTCCTTATCCACCTCCACCTAGATTTTTTCTTTCTCTTCTTTGTTTTTCCTACATTATCGCTGTCCTTCTCTCTCCTTTTTGTGTCTGAGTCGTCCAAAGGGACGTCTGGCTACTAAAGCAATCGATGAAGTCATGTTTGTAAAGCTCTCTAAAGATGTCTTCACACAGAATGGTGTGAAAAGTGGTGAATCTGTCAGAACTCAGCAGCTTCATGCGACATCACAGGATTTCAGCTTCTACATTCTAATGTAGGTTCTGCTCCCCCAAATGAAGGTCAAACAGAGGCCCAGCGGCCTTTTAGTAATAAATCATAATAAAGCTACTGCTTCATTTCTCTCTTCCAGTATTTATCAGGAAACAGTGAGACAGAGATGCTGCAAGAAAAAGTGCAGCGCTCACGCTAGTCGACTAGATTTTACTGTTTTGATGCCCACATGTTTGGGCCTTTAGACATTCAAGTGAATCAGTAAAGTGGCCATAAAATCAAGTCAAAAATGAAGTCATTTCATATCAGCTGCTGAATGTTTCTTGCTTCAAACATTTCTTTGGGCTGCAGTGCTTTTTCTGAATTTATTCCCCTAAGTTGATTCAATTAGAATTGTTTACTATGAAGATTACATATACCATAATAATGATAATAATAACAACTACAACAACAACAACAACATTAATAATAATAATAATAATAATAATAAAGAAGCTAGTCAGGCCCAGTTCCTGTTTCACTTCAGGTTAAACCCAGAGGCTCCCAAGGGAATACATTACGTTGTGCTTATCTGCATTTGCCTTCACATTTACTGCATTTAGCAGATGCTCTGATCCAGAGTAACATCAGTGCCTTGGTTCCACATTTAAACTTCATATTAGTATCAGCTCCAGATCAGCTGCTGCTGATAACTATTACAACCAAGTAGTGGCAAACTTGGTAACCTGTGGCTAGAGCAACAGAAAGTGTTGTCAGTGTTTTTTGTTTGTTTTGTTTTGTTTTGAGGAAGAGGAAAGAAAGAGCAGAGGTAAAAGAGGTAAAAGAGGTAACAGAGTGGGATTGTTTGGGAAATTCTTTGAACAGATGAGTCTTATCAACCCACCCAGAGACAGCAAAGGGATTCAGCAGTTCTGGGAAGTTCGTTCCATCACTGACGACCCAGGACCGAGAGGAGTCTTGATGCATGTCCTCCTCCATGTTTCACATAATTTCTCAAGCCATGAGTGAAAGTGACGTTACTGCTGTAGTCGCAGGGAAGCACTGTGCTTCCTGAAGCTTCAAAAGCAAGAACACAGCGAAAACAGCAAACAGATCCTGCAGCTGTGATGTGCGCAGATTTCTCCAGGTGTTGCAGCTCTTTGCCATCAGTCGGTAATGCCATGAGGTGACTGATGGCGACTCCACGTGCAGCTTCTAAAGCGCCTCTCTCTGTTTTCATGACGTCCCTTTATGTGTCTTCCAAAGCTCCCCTGCTGGATCCCAGTTTTGATGTTGGAAACCTCTGAGGGAGCCGAGGAAGAGAATAATGGGAGTATTTAATGCTTCACCAACAGTAAAGCAGGAATGGGAGGTTAATCCGTGGTGTCACCCGTATCAAAGCCCAAAGTTCTGCTCGATTCACCCACTATTATTGACCTTTACCAGAATTAGCACAGATGCTGAATCAATGAATTGGCACCTCCTGCCTCAGTGTTGCAGCCTGTTTCTCTCCTGTTTCATCACATCAGCAACTGTTATAGTTTACAATGTTCTTTTGTTCTGGACGTCTGCCAACCTCTACTCAGGTACTTTTCTGTGCCTGGCAAGAAAGCTGTTGACCTGTAGAGTGACCCAGAGAGCAGGGTGTTAATGCTTTGTGATTCTGCTCTCTGGCCACTTCCACGAGTTCACACATCTGCAGTCAAGACAGAGACTCACAGGGTGAAGGACAGGACACACACCTCTGGACAGGTTGCAGGCCATACGCGAGGAGCGTGACAGGGACGGCACCTTGCTCAAGGGCACCTCAGGGCAATCTACTGGGAAGGGATTCAAACCCCCGATCCTCCAATCATGTGGCCAACGCCCTAACCACTAGGCCACCGCTGCCCGTCCTCATCTTCCTCCTTCCGACTGACCACCATGTCCTCTCAAAATGCAAAAGCACAATGCAACAGTGCAGAATACAATAGATGATCAATGAACAACTGATTATGGACAGTCAGTCAGGGGATAAAATCAAACAATAAGATTAAATAGACTTTACAGTAAACACAGAATAGCCAGAATTCGAGCAAACTGCAGTGAGTAAGATGTATTAGTGATTAGCGTTTCCTTTCAAAGAAGGATGAACAGTAGGGAATCCAGTCACCTTGAGTCTTAATGTTGGACAGCACAAGAGCAGAGCTCACACTGGAGGATCACATGAAGAACCCTCTCCAACTGAAGAAATAAAATGAGGTGTCTGTTCTCACTGAAACAACTCTTTGTTTCCCATCAGCTCCCTGTAACTAACAGATCACTGTGTATTTCACTGCATCACTGCACTTTAACAACTACAGATGAAGTTCAGATCATTACTGAAGGTGTAAGGATCAGTGATATCCTGCCTAGATGTCTATTACAATGATTTATAAACTTAAAGAGATCCATTACAAGCTTTAAATGTATAAACCTACTGGGATATTTTGGTGTGAAATGGTACATTTCAGTAAAACACTTTTCATGTAATCATCCATCCATTATCTGTCATCTGCTTGTCCCAAACAGGGTCACTGGTATCAGCCCAGCGCACACAGGCGGGAGCGGGGGGCCTTTCCCTGGACAGTCGCCAACCACTCCCTTGGGGAGAGCGGAGACGAGACGGCACCAACTTGCTCAAGGGTACCTCAGGGCATCCCATTGGGAAGGGGTTCGAACCCCCGATCCTCCGATCATGTGGCTGACACCCTAACCATAGGCCACCACTGCCCCTTTTCATGTAATCACATGTTCATAATTTGACTGTATGTGACACTCAGTGTAAGCTCAGTTAAAGGAGATATTAACTATGTGTATAAGCAGTATTTTAAACTGGCTTTAAATGTGCATCAACCAATCAGATTTCTGAACTGGACCTGTTTGCCACTCCTACTGACAGCAGACAGTGGAAGCTGCTACTTCATCTCAGGAAGGACTGATTTCTCAAGAGCAGGAATAGAAACTGCTCTCCATAAACTTCCATTCTTCACTTTCCATTTTCTCTTCCCTGACATGAACTGTCTGTGTTTCAGGTGTGCTGGGTAAAGAGTGCTGGAGTGTAACGTACACTGCTGAACATGTGTGCTCTTGAAAGGATCATCAGTTGATCTCTCCTGCAGTCTCCTGTCTTATAAATACCCTGGAAAGGACACACAGTGACTAAATCAGTGGTTCATTAAAGAGCAGACTGGTGTTGAACCCTGGATGTGAGAGGAGGAGGAGTATCAGGGACAGAGTGGGGTTCATACAGTCTCCCAGGGCAGAGTAGTGTGAGAATCACTGACCCGAGAAAGTGATGCTCAAACATACAGATTCAGATTCCACACTGATGGAGACAAGGCACTGGACAAAAGTCAGTGGAGTCACTCTGTCTGTCACAGGTAGAGCTGCATAATGTAAATAAATGTAGTGACTATAAGAATATTACACAGATGACAATGACACTAAACCTTGTTTCAATGATTCTGCCTTGAGTCCTGCAGAAAGGTTACAGTGTCAAACACACACAGTAGAGGAAAGACACTGATTTGTAGCTCCTGCACTCTGTCTAATAAACCAGCTTACATCTGGTACAGAGCAGTTAGACTGTCTCTGACCAGCACAAGAATAAACTGAGTGTCAGTGGTGTGGATGGAGAGGGCTACTCACCTGCACTGTAAGAGGAAGCAGAGGAGCTCCGATCTCCCTGCTGTCTGTAAGAACCTCATACAAACTACATGCTACATCATCTTAATGTCAGCTGAACATCACTGGTGTATTTGCTACTATAGTCTGTATTCATTCAGTAATGACAGTAAACTGTGCGTAATGACTGAAATGGATTTATTTTTCTATAATTTGTCTTCGGCTGCAGTTTTTTTGGCAAAGCAATGAACAACATGAACTCGGGTGTGTGTGTGTGTGTGTGTGTGTGTGTGTGTGTGTGCGTGTGTGTGTGTGTGTGTAGTATGTCTGCCCGTGATAGACTGGTAGACATGTGAGGATGTTGTTCAAGTAGTAGCTGAAACATGTAGCTTGCCCAAGAATTTCATACAGAGATCAGCTCTTCATCAGAAAGATGTTTCAATGTTTCAGAAAAGAGAAATACTTTTCATGTGATACTGTCAATTGTTTATTGTTACATAAACTGGATGGACTCCAGCCAGATTCTCCTAAAAACACCAGAGCAGTGATGGTTTCCTCTGGAGAGAGAGCTGCAGCAGTGATGCAGACCCTCCTGTTCTCAACTACTCCTGGTTTAAGCAGAGAAGCTGCAGACACACTGCTGGGAACAGGCCAGAATTACAGCATCCGCAACATCAGCTCCCAGCTGGCGGACTCTACTACTGTGCTGCTCAACCAGCTGGGACAGAGCAGCTCCTGCCGTCTGGATGTGTTCTGTAAGTGTTCTGTAAGTGTTCTGTAAGTGCAGCTTGTTCAGGGTTTATTTTTGTAACACATTCAGTGACAAGTTGATTCTCTGTTCTGCTCAGATCCTCCCAGACCCCCGTCTGTATCTGAGAGTGTCCTGGAAGTTTCGGTCACGCTGGTGTGTGTCAGTGATTCCAACCCTGTCAGCTCTTACACCTGGTACAAGAAGACAGGAAGTGATGTCATACTGATGGGACACAGCAGCACTTTAACTTTATCCAGAGGAACGGTGGACTTTTCTTCTGTAAATTAGAGAATGAGTTTGGATCACACAGTTCAGCAGAGTGGTCGTTTCCATCGATAGCTTTTGCTTTTGCTAATTCCTTATTCTCTTCATTTACAGTTTACAAGTACAATCATACATTTACAATTAAAATAGAAAGGGTTATCAGGAATCATGCACCTTTTGGATAATTAGATTTAGGTCAATTTTATGTGGAATTTGACAGTTTAATGTTTATTATCTATTCTTTTCCTCCATTTTTTTATCCTTTACTGGAACTGTTACTGGTTACTAGGTAGTTCTTTTGTTAGTGTAGTTTTAATGCAGATTGTGCCTTTTCACACAGTTTATAACGAATTGTCTTATGCAGATCACAGCTATAAAGCAACATCCCTGCACCTCCATAGCAGTCACATTTCACAGCATATCAGCAATTCTCCAACCATCAGAAAATAATCAAATTACTTAAATCCCCTAGCAACCACATGTGATACCTTGTACTAGATGGTGACATCCCTAATAATCACCTGGTACACTATACTGACACAGACAAAGAAGTCCTATCGATCACCTGCAGATACATCCTAAACCCACAGCAATACCTGAGTTTAAGATGCTCAATCATTTTCTTCAGGAAGTACATTTTCTCGTGGGGCAGCGGTGGCCTAGTGGTTAGGTGTTGTACGTGATCGGTGGTCGGGGTTGAACCCCTTCTCAATGGGTTGCCCTGGTACCCTTGGTAGGTGCCTTCCCGTCACTCCTCCCTGCGATGGGCTGGCGACTGTCAGCGTCCCCGTCCTCGCCCTGTGTGCGCTGCTTCGCTGGGTTGGGCCTTCAGCACCCCAGCAGCCCACGTTGGGACAAGCTGACCAGATAATGGATGGATGGATGGATGGATGGAGGCACATTTTCTCATTTAATGTTAATATGAAAATGCTTTTCCGTACAAGCTCAGAAAGAACAGCAGCAGGAGAGAAGAAGACAATGATAATGTGAGTTTTACTGAGACCAGAAGAGAAGAGTTTCTGTCAAAAATAAGATGAAACAATTTTCTTTGTGAGACCAATTTTCTAACTTCTTAAATTATTGTAAAATAAATTTCTCTCTCTCTCTCTCTCTCTCTCTCTCTCTCTCTCTCAGAATACTGCTGTGTACAGTAATATCTCAGCTCTGTCCATGAGCTCTGCTCCCACGATGACAGCAGGTTCAGAAGATCAGGATGAAGTTCAGTACATCAGTGTTCATGTCAGACAATCTCCTGCACAGGAGACGCTCCTCTACTCCACTGTCCAGCTGTCGAGCGCTCTTCAACAAGAAGAGGAAGTTCAGTACAGCACAGTGAACCCTGCCGAACCAAGAGCTGCACAGTAGGAACAATGACTTGGTCACTAATACACTCTCAAACACACACACTTTGATTTTGGCTTAACACATAATTTGCTGCAATTGTTAAAGGAGGACGAGTATCAAGGACAGACTGTGTGTCACTATAAGAAGTGTATTATTATCAGGATTCTTGGTCAATCCTAAATATTGCAAAGACATTGAAATGCTTAAACAACTTTGATGGTTTATTAAAAAAGTCACATTGTTCACCAAATATGATCAATTCTCTGCGGTAATTGTGAAGAGATGTGTGGATGATAGCGGCTGTCTGCAGCACCCAGATCTCTGGACTGTTAGTGGTGGGATCATGTAGAGCTGACAGAGTGATGTTACACTGCTCTACTGGGAGCTGATGGATTGTAGGTTGATTTTATTCATTTATTACTGTTATTTTATTCTCTATTTCTCTGTCCTTCTTTCTTCTCCCCACAATAATTCCATGGCCCTATTCCTGTAGTTTGACCATTCCTATGTCCTTCCATCCCTGAACCAGCCCAATGCCCTTTCACTCCGTTAGCCTAAATCCCTTCCCTAGGTAGTATTCATGTCCCTGTCACCTTTAACCTATATATTATTAACTGCATCTCTATTTTTCTCTGTTCTCTTCTGAGTAACGCTGTCTTTGCATGTCAAAAACACCCAAACAAGGTCATAGTCCTAGATTAGGTGTCTCCACTGGAGGCCTTGTGTAATGGTGGCGGGGTGCGGGGAGGACGCCAACGCAGAGCCAGTAGTCGAAAACTTTATTAAACTTAAACCAAAACATATAACCAAAATACCACCATCAACTATGAGGCTTTGCCTCGTTAATGAACTGCACTCTGTTCTGACTCATTGGGACTTAAATAGCAGCCCCAATAAAGCACACCTGGGCTCGTTCAGACAGAACAGAGCGCCATCTGTCGTGCCCGGCCAGAACCACAGGCACGACAGACTGTGACACCTTGTCTCTTGAACATCTTGTAAGAACTTTGTTACTCTTCTGTTAATAAACTTGGCTAGCTTCAAAACCTTTTCGCCTCATCATCTCCTTGAACCTCACTTCTCAATCGGAGAATCCAACAGAGCTTAATGGTAATTGCTGTAAACTCAGACATTTGGGGGGTTGGGGGTAACACTGATATCAGTCAGTCAGTCAGTCATTTTCTGCCGCTTGTCCCAAACAGGGTCACGGGTGAGTGCCGAAGTCCTTCCCAGCTCACACAGGGCGAAGGACACTACCTGGACAAGTCGCCAGCCTATCACAGGGAGGAGCTTGACGGGGAAAGCACCTTGCTCAAGGGTACTTCAGGGCAACCTATTGGGAAGGGGTTGGAACCCCCAATCCTCCAATCATGTGGCCAACAAGGGAAAGTCCTGGAGCAACTTGGGTTTAAGGCTCTTGCTCAAGAACCCAATGGTAGGAGTTGAACCCATGACCTCTTAATC
>JABMDN010000405.1:0-40374 GCA_017165825.1 Hepsetus odoe
CCTTCCCAGAAAAACAGAAGCTGTTAGAGCTGTAAACAGGGAGGACCGGCTCCAAACAGACGTCTCTGGGTTTAGAAAGGGATGCCACGTCAGTGCTAGTGTACAGTTGAGGCCAAAATTATTTTATAGCCCCCCAGGTACATTATGGAACATTTTTCTAAACTTCTTCCCAATATTTGCAGCATTAATGAAACTTGATATAAGCAAACATTCACCAGTGCTATTTAGTAGCTTTTGGTACATTTTGTAATAGAAAATACATTTTTAGGCTTTATATCAAATATAGTGAAAAATGGGGTGGTCAAAAATATTAGCCCCATGTCAATGTTTGCTTTCAAAACACACCTACAGTAATTAACCTATTAATGGCCAGGGGACTAATAATTTTGGATGTCTAATTTTTGCCCTTTCTTGTTTCAACTTGGTGTATCAATAAAATATTCTAATTAAACTTAGTGGACATTGTTTTTTAAAGTGTATTTGTTTCCAAAATAAACACTTGTTAAGGGTCATTTTCATGGAGAAATCAAGAATGTTGTCTAATTTCATAAGGGGGGCTAATAATTTTGGCCTCAAATGTAGTTGATCGTGCACCATGTACACTAAAGACCATATGTTGTTTTTAAACATGATGTTTATAATGGACAATCAATGCCTTGCACAGAATTAAAGTCCCCTAGTTAAATTGCAGTGTCACTAGACAATACCTTTCCAGGACACTGTCTAGTGCCTCTAGGAAGTCTGGGTAATCTGAACTGCTGCAACGTTGAAACCACACCTGCGCAGTCAACTGGCTTCCTAACAACATTCAGTCAGCATAAAAAGACTCAGAGGAACAGGATACTTGAGCACATGAGAGGGATACTGTCACTCATCATGCCAAAGACAGAAGAAATCAGTCTGGAGCTCAGAAAGAAGATAG
Organism: Hepsetus odoe; assembly: GCA_017165825.1. Lineage (NCBI taxonomy): Eukaryota > Metazoa > Chordata > Actinopteri > Characiformes > Hepsetidae > Hepsetus > Hepsetus odoe. The sequence continues at coordinate 923 of JABMDN010000405.1, forward strand.
TAGAGGCTCATGATAAGGGGGGAAGGCTACTCTGCCTACTCTGCCTCCAAGCGATTCACAGTGTCTAGATCTGCTGTATGTTGCATCATTGGCAAGTACAAGGAGACAAATTCTGTAAGAAACAAACCTGCCCGTGGCCGAAAGCGCAAGAACTCTGGAGAGGAAAATGTCAGCAAGGAGCCCCGGACATCTGCCAAGACAATTGTTGCTGACGTGGCCTCTTCTGGAGTTGATGTTTCAAGGAACACAGTTGTGAGGGCTCTTCATCGTGGTGGGCTTCAGGGCCATCGTCCCAGAAGAACCCCTTTACTCAAAGCACTATATAAACTGTCTCTATACACTATATACTATATAAACTGTCTGTATATACACTATATACTATATAAACTGTCTCTATACACTATATACTATATAAACTGTACTATATACACTATATACTATATAAACTGTACTATATACACTATATACTATTTAAACTGTGCTATATACACTATATACTATATAAACTGTACTCTATATACACTATAAATTGTCTGTATATACACTATATACTATATAAACTGACAGTATATACACTATACACTATATAAACTGTACTATAAACACTATTTCCTATATAAACTGTCTATATTGTAAGGGTGGCGGGGTGCCGGAAGGACGTCATTGTGGAGCTAGGAGTTAGGAACACCCCACATGTGACATATATACACTATATACTATATAAACTGTACTATACACACACTATATAAACTGTCTGTATATACATTATATACTATGTAAACTGTACTATATACAGTATATAAACTGTCTCTATACACGATATAAACTGTCTCTATACACTATACACGATATAAACTGTCTCTATATACACGATATAAACTGTCTCTATACAGTCCTCTTCTTTTCTTCCAGCTGCTCCCGTTTAGGAGTCGCCACAGTGGATCAACTGTCTCCATTTCCTCCGGTCCTCTGCATCTTCCCGCTTCAAACCGACCACCTGCATGTCCTCTCTCACCACGTCCATAAACCTCCTCTTTGGTCTTCCTCTTCTCCCCTTCCTAGCAGCTCCATCTTCAACATCCTCCACCTGATATAATCCTCATCTCTCCTCTGCACATGTCCTAACCAACGCAACCTTGCTTCTCTAACCTTGTCTCCAAGACGTCTAACCTGATCTGTCCCTCTAATAGACTAATTTCTAATCCTGTCCATCCTCGTCACACCCAACGAAAATCTCAGCATCTTTAACTCTGACACCTCCAGCTACTCCCCCTGCCTTTTCATCAGTGCCACTGTCTCCAACCCATACAACATAGTGTAGCGGTTGTGGCGATCACTGAACGATTTCTTTATCCTTCTTAAATCGAACAGACACCGTCTCCACCACAATACACGGGACAAAACCTTCAGTGTTTTAATATGTAACAGTGCTATGGCAGTATTATGTGCGGTGTCACAATAGCTGGTCTCACTACTGTCCTGTAAACCTTCCCTTTTACTCTAGCTGGTACGCGTCTGTCACAAATCACTCCAGCCACTCTTCTCCACCCATTCCAACCAGCCTGCACTCTCTTCTTCACCTCTCTCCCACACTCGCCATTACACTCAACTGTTGATCCCAAATATTTTAACTCCTCCACCTTTGTTACCTCCACTCCCTGCATCCTCACCACTCCGCTTTCCTCTCTTTCATTCACACTCATGTATTCTATCATTGCCCTACTCACTTTCATTCCTCTCCTCTCAAGAGTAGATCTCCATCTCTCCAGGTTCTCCTCAAGCTGCTCCCTACTCTCACTACAGATCACAATATCATCAGCAAACATCATCGTCCATGGAGACTCCTGTCTAACCTCGTCCATCAACCTGTCCATTACTATTGCAAACAAGAATGGGCTCAGTGCTGATCCTTGATGTAATCCAACCTCTATCTTAAATGCATCCGTCACTAATCCTCACTGCTTTTCTTTCCCATAACTTCATGGTGTGGCTGATCAGCTTTATCACTCTATAGTTACTACAGCTCTGTCCATCACTCTTATTCTTGAAGATCTTCACTTTCCAAGATTGTGTTAAACAATCTGGTCAGAAACTCAACTGCCATCTACCCTAAACATCTCCATGCTTCCACTGGTATGTCATCCGGTTCAACAGCCTTTCCATTCTTCATCCTCTTCATCGCTGCCCTTACTTCCATCTTGTTTATTTGCTGCACTTCCTGGTTCATTCTTCTCACATCATCCAGTTCTCTCTCTCTCTCCATTCATTCATTCATTCATTCATTTACATTTACGGCATTTAGCAGACGCTCTTATCCAGAGCGACTTCCATGTCCTAATTACAGGGACAGTCCCCCTGGAGCAACTCAGGGTTAAGGGTCTTGCTCAGGGACCCAGTGGTGGTAGTGCCTGAAGTGGGATTCGAACCTGGGACCTCTTGAGCCATTGGTCCATAGGCAAGTATCCTACCACTAGACCACCCCCCCATTCATCAGCCCCTCAAAGTATTCCTTCCATCTGTTCAACACGCTTTGTTCACCTGTGATCATTTCCATTTCTATCTTTAATCACCCTGACCTATTGTACATCTTTCCCAGATCTGTCTCTAGCCTATCGGTAAAGGTCCTTTTCTCCCTCTCTCCTTGTACACCTGTCTACTTTCTTCATCTCTCTGACTGTCCCATGTCTTCTTTGCCTCCCTCTTCTTTTGAATACACTCCTGGACTTCTTGTTTCCACCACCAGGTTTCCTTATCCTCCTTCTTTCTTCCAGATGTCACACCAAGTACATTTCTAGCCGTCTGCCTGATCACTTCTGCAGTAGTTTCCCAGCAATCCGGAAGCTCTTCAACACCTCCCAGTGCCCGTGTTAACTCCTGCCTGAAATCCACCTTGCAGTCCTCCTCCTTCAACTTCCACCACTTGATCCTCGACTGTGCCCTCACTTTCCTCCTCTTCTTGACCTCCAAGGTCATCCTACAGACCACCATCCTATGCTGTTTAGCTACACTCTCCCCTGTCACTACTTTGCAGTCTCCAGTCTCTTTCAGACTGATCCTCCTGCAAAGAATATAATCCACCTGTGAGCATCTTCCTCCACTCTTATATGTCACCCTGTGCTCCTCCCTCTTCTTAAAATAAGTATTAACTACAGCCATTTCCATCCTTTTTGCAAAATCTACAACCATCTGACTTTCAGCATTCCTGTCCTTGACACCATGACTAGCCATCACCTCCTCATCACCTCTGTTCCCTTCACCAACATGACCATCAGAATAACACCTACCCCATTCCTCCTTCTATCCACACCATGGTAGAACAGTTTAAACCCTCCTCCAATACACCTGGCCTTACTACCCTTCCATCTAGTCTCTTGCACACACAAAATGTCAACCTTGCTTCACTCCATCACATCAGCTAATTCTCTACCTTTACCAGTCATGCTGCCAACATTCAAAGTCCCTACCCTCACTTCCACTCTCCTCTCCTTCTTTCTCTCCTTCTCCCTCTGGACATGCCTTCCTCCTCTTCTTCTTCTTTGGCCAACAGTAGTCCAATTTCCACCAGCACCCTGTAGGCTAACAGCACTGGTGGCAGTTGTTGTTAACCCGGGCCTCGACCGATCCGGTATGGAATTCTGTATCGTTGTCCACATTTTGATTTGGCAAAGATTTACACTGAATGCCCTTCCTGACGTAACCCTCCCCATTTACCCGGGCTTGGGACCGGCACGAAGAAATACACTGGCTTGTGAAAACCCTAGTGGCTTGGATAATCTATCTACCTGTTTCTGAGATCAGTATTCTGTCTCTCTCAGACGAGTCTTCAGCTCTGTGTGTTTCTCCACTGAGGACGGATTGATCATCTACAACCAGACTTTTCTTTAGAAAGAGAGAAAAAGCTGAAGCAGGATTTCAGTCATTCAGTCACACCAGTCATGCCAGAGTGAGTGTGAGTGTGAGTGTGTATGTGTGTGTGTATGAGAGAGAATGATAGAGGGATGTTGGTCTGATCACTCAGGGTTGTTGACGGTGGTTTAGACTCCAGTGTCTCAGGGTGTCTCTTAAAGCCTGGAATTTGTCTGTTTTAGTGAGACCGCAATAGTTTAAAGGAACAGAACAGCGACTCTGAACTTACATGGACCTGCAGCGAGAGATCAGTTCAGTGTTTGTTGTTTATGTTCTTCACACGTTCTTTCAGTAGATGTTAAATATGTGTTCATCTTATATTCATAATTCATATTCATAAAGACGAAAGAAATAATAATCAATAACAAATGTTTGTTTACATGTTTTTCTACTGATGTAATGATTAATGTATCAAACAGCTTTACAGTCGATAAGAATGAGCAAGAAGGTGAAGAGAGAAAGGGATCTGTAGTCTGTGGTGGAGGTGGAGGAGAGATGAAGGGAAAGAGGAAGAGCAGATCCGGGGATTCTCCTCAAATCAAGCAGAGTGTTTGATGCTGTTCGAGAGGGCGGAGTCGAGTCAGAATACTAGAGTCTAAATGAGGCGAGTCCTGGACTCCTCTCCTCTTCCTTCAGTTTTACTGAGAGAGGAACACAGTGGTTTAGTGCTGCAGAAACAGGAAGTACATTTTTTGTAGACACATAACTTCCTGTGTTCATGGACAAGCAGTTTGGACTGGAGATGAAAAAGTGTGTGAGACACTGAAATGTGTCGTATTTGTGGAGCACAAGGCTCCTGGAGGAACGTTGTTTTGGTTCTTGTACTGTGTACTGTGTATGTGGTTCAAATGATAATAAAAGCCTGCTTGACTTGACTTGAAAGAAGAAAAAGAAGAAAGAATATTAGATATTACAGGTTGTTTTATTCTGTTGTATTTTGTGGAAAATAATAAGTGTTAAATTTTTTTATTAAAAATTATTTAAATAAATAAATGTATAAATATAGTAGAGAATAAATATGGATTACACTCAGTTTATGAGGAGGATAAAGGAGGTAAATAAACCCATTAGTGCAAGAAAGAAAACACGAAGAGCCTTCAGACAAGTGTGGTTTAAATGTGGGCGAGAGTAAACAGTCTGGATAAGAGACGTGGAGTCACTGAGAGACTCATTCAGTTTGTCCAGCACGCTGTCAGTGTTAGTGCAGGATGGAAACAGAGAAAGTTACTATTTCTGTCACTGTGAAACCTATCAAAGTGTAACGGTGTGACCCACTCTGAACGCAGGGAGCCGTGTATCTGAAATGCAGTGCCTGAAGCTGCCAGTACCCAAAAACAGGTAGAAAACAAAAATCCCAAAACGGGTGGGAAACAAAATGCTCAAAACGGGTGGAAAACAATGAATGGTGGCAGCTATTGAAAGCACGCAGGGAGCAGTGTTGAGGACGGTACCTTTCTCAAATGTACCTCAGGACATCCTACCAGGGCCAACTCCCGAACCACTAGGCTACCACTGCCCCTCTTAGACTATAACAGAACTGAGCCCAGCTCTCTGGAAAGATTAACAACACACACACATACACACACACAAACACACATTGGCTGTAAGCCCTGGCTGGTGCTGATCAGACATAGATGTGCCAGAAGTCTGGGACTTCACATTATTCAACATAACCAAGTGCACTTAGAAAAAAATTACTCAAGGAAGCACTAGTGAGAATGAATAAAGAATGACTGAGGCTCTGCTCGGACTCACTGGGATCTTTAAACTCTTGAGCCAATGAGACACACCTGACATCCTAACAAGGCATCCTAACTGCTGCCCTGGGAGGGAACTGGCAGAAAGGAAGCACTGTCCTCCTGGACAGGTGCAGAACATATATATATATAAACGTGTGTGTGTGTGTGCGTGTGCGTGTGTGTGTGTTTTAGTGGTAGGATTCTCGCCTAAAGACCACGAGATCGCCGGTTTGAATCCCAGCTCCAGCACTACCATCATTGGGTTCCTGAGGAAAACCCTTCACCCCAAGTTGCTCCAGGGAGACCGTCCCTGTAGTCAAGAAATTCATTATTGCGTTGATTGCTGGCACCATATTCTTGAACAACTTATTTCTATTTTAGTACATTTTAATCGGACATTTGAGCATTTAAATCAGAGACATTCATTGTGCAGAAGATGGAGACAGAAAAGATTCAAAAGAAATCAATTATATTTAGTCAGACTGTATGCACACAGTAAAGTAATGAGTGGGTTTCTATGAACAGAAGAACAACGACAGAGTAGGGAAATGCCCAGCAGAGCCCCCAGGGCCTGAACTGAACCAGCAGAGTGATCACTGCAAGTTCAGAAAAGTGTTCCTGTCCAACACTGCAGGGTGGTGTTCATAAGGGTGGAGTGAGTCTTTAATTACAGTAGACATTAACCTGCATTTGAGCTTTATAAAGATTTATTCCAACAAGCATCCACCGCTGTAACACTTTCTGGATTTAAAGTGATGAAATGATGAGATCTTATCAGAATAACCTTCATAAACGTCTATGCAGGTTAAGTGATAACAGGCTTATGTAGGTCTCGTGTTGCCCCTGCAATAAAGTGTATTCAATATAATCGATAAGTCAGGATTTTAAACTCTGGGTTTATTCAACATGAACATGTTAAACACAAGCATCAACCAAGCTTAGTACAAACATCAAACAAAGGCCACGACAGCGAACAGGATGTACAAGAACCAAAACTCTGCCCGTGGAAATGAATCTACCTTCAGACAGATGAGGCACACCTGATGACAAGAGGAACCAGGTCTACTCCTTCAGGACAGAGCAATGCATAACATGACAAACACACCCAAAGAGAAAAAAACAAAACAAAGACTCTACTAACACATACAATCAAGTGTGAGCCTAAATCTGAAGTCAGAAGTCAAACGAAGTCAAAAAATCAAGCGAAGTCAGAAAGATGCAGCACAACCAATTTACTGAAGAGTTTCAGCAGGAAAGTGGGAGCAGCTCCAAATGCTCATCCCAACTTCAGACTTTAAATACATTTCAATCACCTTTAAAATTTACCATCCATCTCCTTGATAGTTTTCCACCAATAATATTCAATGCTATCATGATTAAAACCTCAGTTTCACCGCCTTTGCCACTTCACCAACAACAGACAAAGGTCTTCTCACTGATGGCTCCCTGACAAATCCGCTACCAGTGTTTCAAGGTTTCTTCCCATCCAGTTTCCCATCCAGTTCTCGATTGTAAACGCAGCTCCTTGATTAAAAATGTAACCGTTGGCTACTGGCTGTCTGTGGGAACTATTGTTCAGTTAAAAATGTAACTCTTTACTGCTAGATGTCTTCTGGGAACTCGTGAGACAGCATAAGACTGGACAAAATGTAACTATTTGCAGGTGCAACTGCTTGCTGTCCCGTGGGAGCTCAGTGGTTTAGGTCAGTTTGAAGTTTCATGAGTTCCAGACTGAAGTTTGGCCAGAGAATCAATTTTACTATGAAGACTAAACCTGTAAACCTGTGACCTCACAACCATTATGTTTTGGGGAAAAGGCATCCATGTTCTGCACAGTTGGTTCTGACTGTTTGGAGTGAAGGTTCTGTGTTAGAGCACTGTGAGTGAAGTACCGCCTCTCCTCAGCGCCATCTCCCACATCCTTGGGAGAACACATATCCTCCATGTCCTCCTGTCCTGGTTTCCTGCACAGCCCCTCTTCATCCCTCAGAATCAAACAGGCTATTACTGTGCCTTTAAGACTGATATATGCAAATGAGCCTGATTGGTCCACCTGTTTTAAATCTCAATCAAACAGCTCAGACTGAAACACTACTTATAACATTCATTCATTCAGTCAGCTGCTTGTCCCAAGCGGGGTTGCAGGAGTCCATCCCAGCTCACACAGGGCGAAGGATAGGGGACACCCTCTGGACAGGTCGCCAGCCCATCGCAGGGAGGAGCGAGACGGGGACGGCACCTTGCTCAAGGGTACCTCAGGGCAACTTATTGGGAAGGGGTTCGAACCCCCGATCCTCCGATCATGCAGCCAACGCCCGAACAACTAGGAAACCGCTGCCCCTACTTATAACATATGGTTTCCCATCACATCAGGTAGGACCAGACACAAGCAGACAGACAGACAGACACATACAGACAGACAAAACAACATATAGGCACAGACAGAGACACAGAGACACAGGCATATACAGACAGAGAGATTGACAGAAACAGATAGAAAGGCACAGACAGAGACGGAGAGAGACAAAGACACACATACATACAGAATGACAGACAAACAGAAACATACACAGAGACAAATAGAAAGACACACATAAACAGACAGATAGATGAAAGTGACAACCCTTGTCATTGCGAGGTCACAGCACAGCACACACTGAATCACAACGAAATCGGACCTCTGCATTTAACCCATGCACTCAAACACCACGCAGCAGTGGGCAGCTATTGAAAGCGCCCAGGGAGCAGTGACGGGGATTGTACCTTGCTCAAGGGTACCTCAGAGCAACCTACTGGTGGGGAATCGAACCCACAATCTTCCAATGCAGGGCAACTCCCTAACCACTAGGCCATCGCTGCCCCACTGCTGAGAAACAGATGAACAGATGAACATCCTCATGATCCACAATTTTTTAATGCTTTTATCTTTTATTGAGATCACTGGTCAAGGGAGGGGAGTGTGTGTGTATTTTTGTTCTTTTATTTGAGTGTGTGTGTGTATTTTAGTTCTTTAATTTGTGTGTGTGTGTGTGTGTGTGTATGTGTGTATTTTTGTTCTTTAATTTGTGTGTGCGTGTGTGTGGGAGGGGGGTTTGGGGTTTGGGGTTGGGGGGTTATTGTTGGTTGTTTTCTTTACAAAAGTTGTTTTCGTTGTTGGATTTTAATGATCATCATATGATCAAAACCACTGAGGTTTTGTGGTTTTCTTTTCTCCACCTCCACACCTCCATCTTTCTCTGTTATGGTCTATGCAGGATAGAATGCTCCTCTGTCCTGAGGATGGGATGCTCCTCTGTCCTGAGGATGGGATGCTCCTCTATTCCGAGCATGGAATGCCTTTTTTTCACGAGAATGGGACACTCCTCTATGCTCAGGATGGGACGCTCCACTTTCCTGAGGATGGGATGCTCCTCTGTCCTGAGGATGGGACGCTCCTCTATTCCGAGAATGGAATGCCTTTTTTTCATGAGAATGAGACACTCCTCTATGCTGAGGATAGGATGCTTCTCTTTCCTGAGGATGGGACACTCTTCTGTCCTGAGGATGGGATGCTCCACTTTCCTGAGGATGGGATGCACCTCTTTCCTAAGGATGGGACACTCGTCTGTCCTGAGGATGGGACACTCCTCTGTCCTGAGCAGGAGCCTTAGATCCCTGATATTTTTGGGTTGGACGTTGGTTAGTCTCTGCTGAAGTTCTGCTAGAGTCTTCCTCTTTGTCTTTCAGCAGCTGTGGGTCCTTTTTATAATGTATTTTTCGTCCCCTGCCTCGAGTTCCTCTGTGAGTCTTTTTCTTTCTGTGGACTTTGTTACTGAGGTCTGAGGTCGGGTCTGTGTTATTGTCCTTTATTTCAGCTGTGGACAGTGGACAGTTCAGGAACCAGAAATCACTGGCACAACTGATAAAAGTTACCCCTTCTGACCCTCTACTGACACAAATTTACCACTTCTGACCTTCTACTGACACAAAGTTACCCCTTCTGACCCACTACTGACACAAAGTTACCCCTTCTGACCCTCTACTGACACAAAGTTACCCCTTCTGACCCTCTACTGACACAAAGTTACCCCTTCTGACGCTCTACTGACACAGTTACCTCTTCTGACCCTCTACTAACACAGTTACCCCTTCTGACCCTCTACTGACACAAAGTTACCCATCTGACCCGCTATTGACACAAAGTTACCCATTCTGACCCTCTACTGACACAAAGTTACCCCTTCTGACGCTCTACTGACACAAAGTTACCCCTTCTGACGCTCTACTGACACAAAGTTACCCCTTCTGACCCTCTACTGGCACTAAATTACCAAATCCGTACCTCTAATAACACAAAGTTACCCATTCTGACCCTCTTTTTGGTTGTTTCTGTCTCACCTGGTGAACAGGAGTCAGCGAGGACCATCTGTTCTAGACTGACGTTCTCCTGGGATGCTGCAATTGTCCCTCTTTGTTCGTCAGGACCAGTATGGTCTTCCTCCTGCATCTCCAGCAGCTCACCTTCAGCTTCATGCCCAGCTACAGGGAAGCTCACTGGGAAGAGAAGATTTTCTGCTTCAACAGATATAGTCCAGACTCCACCCACACATTTCTACTTTCATAGCAACTGTTACTAGGAAAGATAAGCTGTAATATACCTTTGGAAGATCACTGTTTCCCTGATCACATGTTTTTTGGAATTAGATTTTTGGACTCTGATGTCCATTTAGACTCATTTTTATTTTTGACAGTATTAGACAGGAGGAGGGACTACATCTCTTATTATTCAAAAAAGAGCCAAGCCCAGCATCTGATTGGTCCATACATTACACCCAAAGCATCATGGGATAAATGAATGCCTTGGATGCACTGCTGTATGTCTTTGAAATGATGGAACATGGGGCAAAATGTGTGGAGGGAGATGATTGAATCTGTGCTGTTTTCTGTGTAATCATCCTTTGTCCATGTCTGTATTAAAGTGGTCATTTCTGTTTCTCACCTGTTGGTTGGGAGTCAGTGAGGTCTGTCTGTTCCAGACTGAAGTTCTCCTCGGCCGCTACAAATGTCTTGTTAGGCTGTTTGGGAACAGCAGGGGCCTTAACTTCCTCGTCCTGCTGGGATTGGTTTCCTGTTAAAGGTATTAAATTGCCAGCAAATACTGTAGAGGGACAAGTCTACTGATGTCCGTGTCATCCAGCTTCCTTTTTACTCACCCAGTAGCTGGCAGTCAGTTCCCTCCACCTGCTCAACTGGGAGGTCCTGAACAGGTTCTCCATCAGCTGCTTGTCGTTTATTATGAAATATATTCAGATTTATTCAGATTAGAGACACAAAATGCAGAATGTATTTGTGTCTGTGTTGGGATGTTTTAGATGGTGAACATTTCTTTTCTCACCCAGATGTTTAGCTGCCACATCCATTATCATGGCATCCAGCAACACTCTTATGGAAAATCCTGTAGGTGCTCTGAGGTCTTCAGAGCTGTCTGCTCTTCTAATTTAACAGAAACCAGCAGATCATGAACCACTGTCAAAATGTTTCACAGTTATGGGATCTGTAATGCTGTCCATTACTCACCCATAAGGTGCTCTCTTGTCCTCTGGACATTGCCCTGCAGGTTCTCCAGGAGCTCACCTGCTGCTTCATTCTCAGCCTTAGGGAAGCTCACTGGGAAGAGAGGATCTTCTGCTTCAACACAAATCCTCAGTCCAGGCTCTGTCACACATTTCTACATACATTGTCTACATTTCTACTGTTGAACAGTACTTTTGGTGAAAGTTCCAAGTTTCCCTGATCACATGTTTTTTAGGAATAAGAGGAGTTTGTCCCCACTCTGGACTCTGATCTGGGTATTTATTCCATTCAGACTTTTGTTTAGTTTGGATAGTACAGATCTATAGACAGGAGGAGGGACCACATCTCTAATGATTCAAATTAGAACCACGCCCAGTCCGAAACATAGCCTCTGATTGGTCCATGCCCTCTACCTTAGGCACCATGGGATTGACCGACATGCTTAAAACAACAGGGGGTCAATTGAAGATGTTCAGTGTTGAGTTTATCAATTTATGTTTAGTTTCCACAAAGACACTGCAGTTCAAGGTTGGATTACTGTTTGTCTCTGTCACTCACCCTGAAGCTGGATGGCAGGTGTGTCCTTCAGGTCCAGGTCAATGTCATTTGAGTCACTGGTGGATTCACATGGAGCTACATCAACACCAGCTTCCTGGATCATGTCTCCTTCTGCAATAAGAAGAGTGTGTGAATGTCCATTCTTTAACTGCAGGGAGAAGAATTGATCAGTAAAACCTGATGTTTTCCATTTTCATTTTCACATTCATATTCATTAAAACTTACTGTTAAATAGTCATCCTGCACTTTTTGTCAACAACCAAAGGAGACACCATAGAAACTTGCCAGCAACATCTTAACAACCAACCGGGATTCTATTAGCAACTAGCAGAGAGACACACATACAGCAACTACGAGGCAAGGCTTCACCAAAAACCACCAGAGATATCAAGGCAACCAGCTAGCAACATCCTTGCAACCAACTTTGTAATTCCATAGTAACCACTTAGCAAAACCCTAGCAACCACAAAACATGCCCTTGTAATGGCTTAGCAACCACAAAAAATATGAACATAACCAGTGAGCAACTCCATGACAGCCACCTAAATTGCAGGTGATCCTAGCAGCCGAATAGGATACCACAGCAATCACCTAGGAGAAATGTAGCCACCAACTGGAGTAACCTGGCAACCTTTTAATAATTCCTTAGCAACCATTTAAAATTAGCTAATTATGTGCCCAACTGCTGCTAAGGACAATGAGCAAGGACTTTGTCCAGGCTCTCTGAATCTCTTTACAGAACTCTCTTAATGCCACAACCACTATAAGTTCTCCACTGCTGCTTAGAACCCTGCGTTCCACCATCTGATCCCACCATGTACTCACCCAGAGACTTCTCCATGGGTTCCTCAAGGTCCTCCAGGTTTGTGTCCTCAACATCAGGCACGGCTTCAGCTTGAGCTTCACACATCATCATGCCTAATGTCTCTGTTTTCAATTAAGAATAAATCAGGGCATAAAAAACTGGATCTGACTGAGATACAAACACTGAATGAAGCTGAGAAGATGAAGCTTGGGCAAGAGTAGGTGGTGTAGGTAGAACACCTGGAGGAGGTGTAGCTGGGATCTCAGGAGGAGATGTAGTTGAGACCTCATGAAGAGGTGTAGCTGGGACCTCACAGGGAGGTGTAGCTGGGACCTCTGGAGAAGGTGTAGCTCGGACTTCACGAAGAGGTGTAGTTAGGACCTCAGGAGGAGGTGTAGCTGGGACCTCACGAGAAGGTGTAGCTGGGACCTCAGCAGGTGCAGCTGGGACCTCAGGAGAAGGTGTAGCTGGGACCTCACAAGGAGGTGTAGCTAGGACCTCACGAGGAGGTGTAGCTGGGACCTCACGAGGAGGTGTAGCTGGGACCTCTCGAGGAGGTGTAGCTGGGATCTCAGGAGGAGGTGTTGCTGGGACCTCAGGAGGAGGTGTAGCTGGGACCTCACGAGGAGGTGTAGCTGGACCTCACGAAGAGGTGTAGCTGGGATCTCACAAGCAGGTAGCTGGGACCTCACGAAGAGGTGTAGCTGTGACCTCTGGAGGAGGTGTAGCTGGGACCTCACGAGGAGGTGTAGCTGGGACCTCACGAGGAGGTGTAGTTGGGACCTCACGAGGAGGTGTAGGTGGAATCTCAGCTGGAAGTGTAGGCAGAGCCTCAGGAGGAGGTGTAGCTGTAGCTGAAACCAGACAGTAAAGACATTCCTTCAGACTGCATTCAGCAAACCGCATTTCAGGCATCTTAAATAATCAGAGATCTCCAGCACACTGAGGACAATCTGAGGATTTCCATGAATTCTTTATTCAGTTAATCCAACTTTACAGAAGGCCGCTGAGATGAGTTGGTGCTGTGACTGAGTAATTCACCTTTGGTGCAGGTCTGGGTCTCCGCATCGACGGTGATCTTCGTTCGATCTCCAGACCTGCAGAAGAGATAAACAGCTCCCGCAGAGGCCGCCGCAGCTCCGGCCGCGAGCAAGGAGCGCCAGTGAAGCGCAGCTCCAGCAGCACGAAGCCGAAGCAGCATAGTGGGAGGAGCGAGACGGAGCACGAGCTTCAAGAGAGAAAGTCCGAGAAAGACGAAAGGTCGTGTTTGAGTTGACTGTTTAAACCGCGGATCGAACGCTGCTTGTGTTTGAATGTAAACGTGTCTTGTGTTTGTTTAACGGTGTCAGTCACCATGGAAATGTGACTGATACATTTACAAGCAAAAAAATAAAAAACCCAAAATCAAATGCAAAATCAGAAATATCATCCATGAAGCACCGAAGCATTATTCTTCTGTTCAAAATCACATGTAAAAGATGAGTTTTTTGGCCTTTTCCGTCCTTATGTGTAAAAGTGCATTAAATGAAGGATAAAAATATGGTAGTGTTGAGTTTTCTGTACATTCATTTATAGTAAATTAACTCTTTTATTTAGAGTATTAAATATTCATTCGTTACATCACATGCTTTGGAATATTTTATTTTTAGAAAATAACTCCAATGTGCTCAGTTTCCTCGTGCTAACCTGTTTTCTGTCACGTGCCTATTATTAGTGTGTTTCTGTTTCTGTGCCAAATCCTCGGTCTGTTTCGTTTCAGTCTGGTCCCTCCTATAAAGAGTCCCAGGACTGAGGAACAGTAACAGGGTCAACAGCGTCCTCTGGACACAACCAGTCCACCACTGAGAGATCCAGGTGCTGAACAAGACACAGAACCTTCAGGAACTCATGGGTAACCTACAGGTCCTGCTGAAGCAGAAGAGAAGCACAAGGAACAAGAGCAGAACATGAGAAGAGGGTTGATGACAAAGCTGCATGAATGATGAAGATCCTTTTGTATTTTGGGCTTCAGGAGGAGGGCATGTGAAAGAAAAGCAATGAATCACTGGGAGAGAGGGAAATCATTTAAAATGGGAAAAGTTTCAAATGATTTGCTGGATGAGAAAATTGAAAGATCAATATTCAAGAGATGATGTCTCATCACAATTTGGACAAAAGGATAAAATGGTAAAAATGAAGACATGTGGTTCTAGAAGTACAACCTGCAGAGAAATGTATCCCTGAATCACTTTTTAGACTGTGCAAGACCAGGTAGGGAGATGAAAATGGAATAAAATAAACAAATAAGGATCAAATAAAAAGAGAAAGATGAGAAAAAGAGATATTTAACAGAATAGATCTATATTGAAAACTGTTCAGGAGTACAACACAAAATGTTCTTATATTACAGTGAATATCACAGGAAGTGTGAAGTGAGACGCACAAGAAACCTTGAAATAACAAATGATGCAATTGAGGATTTCATCATGAATATCAATCAAACACGTTTCAAATGGGAAAACATAATTTAGCTGATATGCTTCTAAACAGCCTTTAAATGGAGTCGTTTGATAATAAGACTGAGAAAAACACGTACTTAGAAACATTGTAGAAAATAATATAGGGTTGCCAGATATGGAGCAACAAATTTTGATTATCTTTTGAGTGTTAAAAAATTTTTTTAAATGTATTTATATATTAAATACCATACACTATAACATGTATTTTTCAATCGTTTTTCAGTTGTTTTAATTATCAATCCATCAATCGATTAAACAAATGAAAAGGTAAGAAAGGAAGGAAGACAGACAGACAAATAGAAACAGATGCACATTGCTAGTTTGGTGTTAAACACGTTTGTTTGGATGGGTTTTGGGGGCTGTAGAGCCCAAAGCTGGGCTATCCTGCAGCTAACTGCTATTGGAGACCACTGCTGGCTCTGTTTTCCCTTGTTTCACTGTCATTTGCGTCTTCTTTGTAGTTGGACGTGTCCCAATAAGTCTCAGTACAGCCTGTAATTCCAGCTGCCAGTCAGGTCTGGACTGAACAACTGGGCTCTGAGGCAGGCAGACCAGGTGTGAACACTTTATAAACACATCAAACTCACTGTTTGGAGATCCTGATTTTGTGCCAGAAGGTGTGCGATGGCAGACAGTATGGTCAGCAGTGTGTAGATGACGTAGATGATCAATATATCATCATTGATCATGGTGGGACTTTTATATGAATCAGGAGCCTGAAGCACCGGGCTCTTGCCATGTAATGGTGATCAGGGTCTATTTGTGGCTCTCCACACCCTGAACTGAACATATATACACACACGTTCAGCTCTTCCCCAGAGCCTTCAGCAGTAATAAAACACCAGTAACAGCATTTAAATTAGGGGAGAAACAACACTTACATTTGTTGAACTCTGGTTGGTTTAGTTTTTCCATTTGCCTACATTTTTTCACACACAATATTAAATTCATACACACGGATTACATTTAATAGACAGAAACCTTCACTGAGTCGGCCATCCAAACGTTTACCATCATTTACAGCAAAAGGGGGAAGAGACCAGTCTGTGAGAGAGTCACTCAGTTCAGATCCTGGATCATAAACGTCCTCCACTCTCCGCCTTTTAGTTCTAGTTTCACACGTCAGTGGTACAGATACGTCCCTTTATTCCTTTATTAAGTCAGTTTACATTTAAAAGCTCATTTCCAACCATTTCCATGGTTTCATTCTCCTGAGATCCACGTCTGGTGTTTTTGTGGGTTTCTGTACTGAGAACAGTCCCGGTTGATGTTTACAAAGTGATTTTCTATCATCATATATATCGGTACTCTGTTAGAATCACTCAGTGATGTAAATACTGTTCTATCTGTTTAGATTTGGTTCCCTTTTCAGCTGAACATCCTGATATTAGAAGTGTGAACCGGAGAGTGAAGGTACGTTTTGAATAAAGTGGACAAACTCAAAGTAAGACTGTCTCAAGATCAATTCACATTTATTTCACTCGTTTAAGCAGCAAAGCAGAGACGTTTGACAGAGACAGAAAGAAAGACATTTTCACAAAGCAGTCTTACAGAAATCCGGCTCCGAGCCTGTGAGCAAGCCAGAGGCAACAGGGCCAAGAAAAAACCTCTGAGCAGAAGAGGAAGAAACCTTGAGAGGAACCAAGACTCAGAGGGGGAACCCATCCTCCTCGGGTCGACACCGGACAGTAAAACAAGAACACGAGAAGTTCTCAGTGTTCTCAGCTCCCTTAATGAGACAGAGGGACGTTCAGTGATTCTCCTGAGGGTGAAAGAGAGATGAAGGAGAGTCCAGCAGGTGAGAGCAGCGATTAACAGCCGCAGCGAGAGTGTCGGGGCACTCGGGTAACTCCATGCTGGGGGTTCAAAGGTCACCAACATGCAGCTGAACATCTGGCAGCTTCACACTTAATGACGGGCAGGAACAAATCAGAACAAATAAAACAGAAAATGTATAAAAGTTTTTTTTCTTCAGTCTTATGACATTTCTGTCCTGTTTCTTCGCGATATACGCTTTTAAACTCTGTTTAGTTTTTCCATTTCCTTTATTTGTTCTTCACCTGGACAGTTTTTTTTCCATGCAGCACTGCAACTTCCTTCCTGCTCACCTTTCCTCTGGACCTGAAGATGACCTGTGGTTTCTGCACTGGGAGAAAGATCAGAGAGGTGAAGAACTACTGACCTGCATCTCACTGTGAAACCCACGTGAGGCAGCACTAACCAGTAACAGAGACACACACTGCTGGAAGAACCTGGAGACAAACAGAGTCTCTGCAAGCTGCACCACAGGACTCTGGAGGTTTTCTGCAGAACCAACCAGACCTTCATACACGCTGCCCTGAAGCTCCAACAGCTCAGGTGAGCTGCTGAACATCAGAAGTGATTTTCTGATCTGAGTGGAACATGCACTGAAAGCTCCCTGCTGGTTACAGGGCAGACTGTTTTAGCATTACCCAGAATGCCCTGCAGACACAACTAGCTAAACTGAACTCAACAGATGTGTTATTGGCGAATTAGCATATCTTAATCAGTATGCTAATGACTAATCAATTAGGACGGCTTCAGGCTAATTAACAGACTGGAGGCTTGTTCATGTTCCTGTAAAGTTTGCAGGTTCTCTGTTAAAGTTGGTACTAGCTAGTTCTCCTGCTTCGGGTCTCTATGGAAGTGGCAGCTTGTTGCCGATGACGTTGTCTTTAGTTACTGTCATTTACTGCTGTTTGTTTTTGTCACATTGATCAGCTTTACAGGACGGTACTGGAATGTAAGTGTGTAATATGGAACATGGCTCGTGTTTTTCTCTGCAGTGAAAAAGATTTTTCTCCAGTTCTTCAGGTGGAGCTCAGAACCGTCAGCTCCTCACTCTCACGTCCTCAAGTGCTCAAACCTCGTCCTGATAAAGTGTCTGTTCTCTGTGTTTGTGTCGAGGCTTTATAGTGGATTTGAAGGGCTTGTGTGCCATAAGCTATGTTGTCCAATCAAATTCCCCATTTTCCTCACATCTTCTATTGAATCTCTCTCTCTGTTTATCTTTCTGTTTCCCACTCTCTCTTTTATTTACTACAGAACGTCTATAGTTGTCCTTCAGTCAACACTTCATCTCACACTGGAACACAATCTCACACTGGACCATATAAAACTCAACACTGAATATTAACACACTAAACACAAAACCACGGCAACACATCCAATCACAGTACCGCACAGAACAGCTCTGTACCAGACGACAGCCAATCAGAATGTATAGTAAAAATCCCTTTACTTTTGCCCCTGTCTCACAGTGCCTCACATTACTGAGTTCACAGAGTTTGTTGGCCTAAATCTGACCCCAGAAGATAGCAAGTAGTGCACCTGCAAATAGTTACATTTTAAATTGCTTGCGGTATCTCATGAGTTCCCAGAAAACATCCAGCAGAAAAGAGGTACATCTTTAATTGAACATAGTTCTCATAGACGACTGGCAGCAACAGGTACAGTTCTAATTAGGCAGCTGCACTCATAATTGGGAAGCTGGATGGGAGGAAACCCTTGAAATACCGATGGTAGATAAGATAGGGAGACATCCGTGAAAAACACTTTTAATTGGGAGCCTGGATGGATTGAGGCTTTGAAATATAGGTGGTAGATAAGACATGAAAGTAAAAGTGAGAGGGCCTAAAACTATTGGTGGGAAAGGGGCAAAGGTGGGGGAACTGAGGTTTTAATCATGACAGCATTGAATATTATTGGTGGAAAACTATTAATGGGATGGATTTATGTAAATTTTAAACGCGAATGAAATGTATGTAAAGTCCAAAGTTGGGATGAGCATTTGGAGCTGCTCCCACGAGACCACGCCTGCTGAAACTCTTCAGTAAAGTGGTTGTGCTGCATCTCTCTGACTTCGCTTGATTTTTGACTTCGTTTGATTTCTGACTTAGAAAAAGTTTCAGACTTAGGCTCACACTTCAATTTTCCACGACAAATGCAGGGCAGCATTTAATACAACATGAAAACACAGTTTCTAACAAAGTCCCGCTTTTCACACATTTATTGCACTGTGTGTATATCTGTCTGTCCATCTGTCTGTATATCTGTCTGTACCTGGCTGTCTGTCTGTCTTTCCTTTTTCTGACTCTCTCTTCCTTTTTCTGACTATGTCTGTGTACTTGTCATCTGTCTTGTCTGTCTGCCTGTCTGTCTGTCTGTCTGTCTACAGTCATGTGAAAAAATTATTTCATCTCAAAAGAAAGTGATTTAATTGCAGGTAAAAATGAAAAGATCTTGATTTATTAATTAAACAAAAGATATCAACAAAACTGTTTACTCCAACTGAGGAAAAAGTTAGGGCACCCTACCCCCTAATAGCTAGTGTTCACCCTTTGGCTGAAACAACTGCAGTGAGACGCTTCTTGTCGCTACGACCAGTCTCTGACATTGGTCTGAGGAGAGTCTGATCAGCTCCTCAATTCAGAATTTTTTAAGCTGTGAGATGTTCGAGGGGTTTCTTGCATGTACAGCCCGTTTCAGTCACCCCACAGCATCTCAGTGGGATTAAGATCTGGGCTTTGACTCGGCCTCTCTGGTATGTTTGAGGTCATTGCTGTGTTGCAGGTCCATTTCCACTTTATCTTGAATGTTCTTACAGACGGGTCTCACTTGTTCCTCAAGCTCCCTCTGATACACGATAGAATTCATAGTGGATTCTGTGATGGAGAGCAGAGGTTGAAAAGAGCAAACCTCCTTCAGAATGCTGAGTAACGATGTTGTAATCATGTGCACCTGACGGGCTACACCTATTTATTCACATAAGAATTCACATTTTTATAGAAATACATTTTACAGAAGATTTTACAAAAGTTTTTTCTTCAGTTTTAATTGTTTAGTTTTATTACTTGAATCTGCCAGTATTGTTAAAACTGAGATTAAATAACCAAATCCAGCAATGTTACACAAACACACACTTTCATAGGGTGTCCTAATTATTTCACATGACTCTATCCATCTATCTGTCTATATTTCTATCTGTCTATCTCTGTCTGTGTATGTATCTGTCTTTCTTCTATCTGCTGGTCTATCTACTGGTCTGTCTATCTATCTATGAAAATATCTGTCTGTGTTGTATCTGTCTTTTTTTCTCTCTCTGTCTCTATCTATCTTTTTCTCCCTTTTTTGTATCCATCTTACTATCTATCTGTCTTTTTTCCTGTTACTCTCTTTTTTTCTCTCTGTCTGTTTTCCTGCCTCTCTCTCTCTAATGTTTATATATATATATGAACTTTTTCTGTCTGTCTGAGTAACTGACTGTCTGTCTTTATTTATCTTTATTTTTAGTTCTTTATTTTTTCTGTTTCTCTTTTATCTCTCTCTGTCACTGTCTGTCTGCCTCTCTGTCTGTCTATCTAGCTATCTATGAACATCCGTCTGTCTGAGTGACTCTCTGTGTGTCTGTCTGTGTATGTATCTGTGTTTTTTTCTATCTATCTGTCTTTCTGTCTGTGTGTCTATATTTCTCTGTCTATCTATCTATCTTTCTTTTTTCTGTTAAGCTGTCTCTTTTTTCCTCTGTCTGCCTGTCTTCCTGCCTTTTATATCCTTTGTTTGTCTGGCTTCAGAGTGACTGTGTATCTGTCTTTTTTCTCAGTTTGTTTCTCTATATCTATCTACCTATCATTCTTTTTTCTGTCTCTCTCTCTCTCTCTCTCTCTCTCTCTCTCTCTCTTTCTGTCTGTCTGTCTATGTAAATTTTTTCTGTCTGTGTGTCTCTTTTTGTCTTTTTTGCATCTGTCTGTCTTTCTTTTTTCTGTTTCTCCTCTTTTTCTCTGTCTGTCTGTCTATAAATCTGTCTGTCTATGTATCTGTGTCTTGCTTTCTGTCTGTCTGTTTTTTTTTGTATTTATCTTACTATCTTTCTTTATTCTGCTTCTTCTTTTTTCTCTCTGTCTCTGCCTGTCTTCCTTGTCTCATTTAGCAGCAGTATCAGAAATTAAACTGATTTGAACAGATAGTACGCTTTAGTAAAGGGTCAAAGATTTGTGAGTGAATGAAGAGAAACCTCAGCTGTAGCTACAAGTGCATCGGGCATCTCGCAACTCTCGAGGAACTAAATCACTGGATGAGGTTGGACGCAAAAGAGAACGTGGAATCTTCCAAATTTCAACATTCTGGCTGATGGGCCCAGACTCCTCCCAGACAAAGCTCCTTAAAGACAAAAGGCAAAACTCAGACTGCATGTGAACAATTGAAAACAAAACAAAACCAGAATAAACAGAGAATAGGACAAACACCCATGTTCATCTCTTTTCAGAAAAAGGAATGAGGTGCACTGCTTCTGGAGATCCAGTAGCAGTAGCAGGCCAGTGACTGGAGTTTTTGTGGACGGCTCCAGCTCCATCTTCTAGTTCTAAAAAGCAAAGCAACATGCAGGTCTCATTTAGCAGCAGGAGGAAAAATTAATATTCATTGAAAAGATAGTACACTAAAGAAAAAAGGCAAAATATTTGCGGGTGAATGAAGAGAAACCCGAGTCGTAGCTGAAAGTGTGTCTGGTTTCTCAGAACTCTCATGGAACTAAGTCGTTGGACAAGGATGGAAACGAGAGACAGCGTGGAATCCATCTCATTGGATTTGATGTTTCATCTCTTTTCAGAAAAAGGAATGAAGTGCACTGCTTCTGGAGATCCTGCAGTATCAAGCCAATGGCTGAAGTTGGTGGCGAATGCACTTCTCGTTCTAAAAAGCAAAATAACAACTTATTTGAATAAATGGCACGCTTAAGTAAAAGTGTGTGTGAATGAAGAGGACCATGAGTGACTGTGCGACTGGCTTCTCACAACATTTGTGGAACTAGATGGATGGACGAGGCTGGAAACGACAGAGAGCGTGGAATCTATTTTTAAGTGAAATTGACAACCCTCGTCATTGCCAGGTCACAGCACAGCACACAGTGAACCACAATGAAACTGGACCAATGGAATTTAACCAATGCAAACACTGTGCAGCAGTGGGCACTCAGGTAACCAAGGTGAGGCAGAGGCTCTATCACATTTTGCACCAGATTTCTCCTAGCCTGGTCTTATTTTTAACAGGACCAATGAAAAACAGAGAAAAACCTTTGAGGTTGTCCCATTGAAAGGAATGTAAACGCTTCAATTGTTCATTGTTGCACAATTGTCTAAATATTGGAAAGTTAGCTTTTCTTGTTCTGCCATTTGATCTTGTGGCTTACTCAGTTTTTATTTCTTTGTTCTGATTATTCTTAGCGTTGATTTTTAAGTTGGTTAAGCTGAAATATAGACATAAGGTAGCAGTTCCATTCAAGCATTGGCACATTGGAAAACCCCTGTGGATTTTTCACTGGATCAAAAGGATCTTCACTGATGAGAACCTAAGATAAACCTGGGCTCATCAAAGTCTTCAGCTTGCCTGAATAAGGAACTGAACTCTCAGATTAAAAGGCTGCTGCTCTACCGACTGAGTTATCCAGGCGCTATATTGAACAGTTGTATTGGCTCATGACAGAATTCAGATGAAAAAGATGAGAACTGCCTAAATAAAATTGCACAGCGCAACAAAAACTACAAACGGACTGTAACACTGCACACCAGAACATCATGGACGTAGTGCAACCAAGGTAGCGCCTCTGACTCCAGATCTGAAAGTTGTACCTGTCACATCTGGGTCATACCTTCTTGTTTCTTTAACAGTAGGGAAGGGTGCTTTATGACACTGGGTTGCATTTGAGCCTACTTCTTACTGTTGACCTCAACACCTTTTCCACGTTTCCCTGCATTTCTCAAAGTTGTTCTGATACAGCATCTCCAGCAAGCTTGCTTTCTTGCTTAGAGACAGGTGAGTCATCCTAATTCCTTGATGGACCAGAGGTCTACAAAGATCAAGCATTCCATTCTTCTTGTGGTGCATTGTGAAACCCTTATGTTTTACAATGTTTGTAAAAAAAATTTCAGTTCATGGCATAAAAAGACTTTTTTTTTATTACAATTTAATCGTTGTATTCAAGCACCTTTACAGAATCTTTCTCTGTTCTGAATGAATATCAAGAATCTTTTCAAGCTAGGGATTTATACCTGCAACGATTTAACACATCCACCAGTCCTTGCATAAAAAGTTGGCACACAAGTCAGCCTGACCACAATGACAATAGTCACATTATAAAATCACAATGGTTGTAAAAAGTTTTCGATTCATGGCATAAAAAGACTTTCTTTAGCTTTTTCATTTAATTGTTATAATCTTGCACTTTTACAGAATCTTTCTCTGTTGTTCTGAATGAAAATTAAGTAACTTTTCAAGCTAGAGATTTATCTGCAAAGATTTAAACACCTCCACCAGTCCTTGTAC
Source organism: Hepsetus odoe (assembly GCA_017165825.1). Taxonomy (NCBI): domain Eukaryota; kingdom Metazoa; phylum Chordata; class Actinopteri; order Characiformes; family Hepsetidae; genus Hepsetus; species Hepsetus odoe. Next base: position 24,322 of record JABMDN010000405.1, read on the forward strand.
AAAAAGTTGGCACACAAGTCAGCCACACTTACAATACTGGTTGTCTCAGTTGTGAAACCTTAACGTATTGACATTGTTTGTATGAGCTGCAAAAACTTGCAGTTCATGGCACAAAAACGAGATTGTATTTGTATACAATTAAATCTTGCTATTCATGCCCTGTAACAGAACTTTTCTTTGCTGTATTGCATATGAAATAGTTAGTTAAGCTAAAGGTTTGAGTACAAGGATTTAACAGGTTGACAGATAGCTCAAAACTACTAGATCAGTGTATTGGCCGAGAATCGGACCCGGGTCTCCCGTGTGGCAGGCGAGAATTCTACCACTGAACGACCAATGCTTATAGAAATAGCTAGCCCACAAATCAGCCTGACCACACTGACAATAGAAACATTGTGAAACCCTTATGTTTTACAATGTTTGTTAAAAAATGTTCAATTCATGGCATAAAAAGACTTTATTTTGATTACAATTTAATCGTTGTATTCAAGCACTTTTAAAGAATCTTTCTATGTTGTTCTGTATGAAAATTAAGTAACTTTTCAAGCTAGAGATTTATCTGCAAAGATTTAAACACATCCACCAGTCCTTGTACAAAAAGTTGGCACACAAGTCAGCCACACTTACAATACTGGTTGTCTCAGTTGTGAAACCTTAATGTTTTGACATTGTTTGTATAAGCTACAAAAACTTGCAGTTCATGGCACAAAAACGAGATTATATTTTTATACAATTAAATCTTGTTATTCATGCACTGTAACAGAACTTTTCTTTGCTGTGTTGCATATGTAATAGTTAGTTAAGCTAAAAGGTTTGAGTACAAGGATTTAACAGGTTGACGGATAGCTCAAAACCACTAGATCAGTGCAATGGCCAGTAATCGGACCCGGGTCTCCCCGAGAATTCTCGGCGAGAATTCTACCACTGAACCACCAATGTTTAACGAAACAGTTAGCACACAAGTCAGCCTGACCACACTGACAATAGTAACATTGTGAAACCCTTATGTTTTACAATGTTTGTTAAAAAATATTCAATTCATGACATAAAAAGACTTTATTTTGATTACAATTTAATCGTTGTATTCAAGCACTTTAAAAGAATCTTTCTCTGACCACACTGACAATAGTAACATTGTGAAACCCTTATGTTCTGCAATGTTTGTGAAAAAAATGTTCAATTCATGGCATTAAAAGAATTTATTTTGATTACAATTTAATCGTTGTGTTCAAGCACTTTTACAAAATTTTTCTCGGTTGTTCTGAATGAAAATTATGTAACTTTTCAAGCTAGAGATTTATCTGCAAATATTTAAACACGTCCACCAGTCCTTGTATGAAAAGTTGGCACACAAATCAGCCACACTTACAATACTGGTTGTCTCAGTTGTGAAACCTTAACATTTTGACATTGTATAAGCTACAAAAACTTGCAGTTCATGGCACAAAAACGAGATTATATTTTTATTCAATTAAATCTTGTTATTCATGCACTGTAACAGAACTTTTCTTTGCTGTATTGCATATGAAATAGTTAGTTAAGCTAAAAGGTTTGAGTACAAGTATTTAACAGGTTGACAGATAGCTCAAAACTACTAGATCGAGGCAAGGGCCGGGAATCGGACCCGGGTCGCCCACGTAGCAGGCAAGAATTCTACCACTGAACCACCAATGCTTATAGAAAGAGCTAACACACAAGTCAGCCTGACCACACTGACAATAGTAACATTGTGAAACCCTTATGTTTTACAATGTTTGTTAAAAAATGTTCAATTCATGGCATAAAAAGACTTTATTTTGATTACAATTTAATCGTTGTATTCAAGCACTTTTACAGAATCTTTCTCTGGTGTTCTGTATGAAAATTAAGTAACTTTTCAAGCTAGAGAGTTATCTGCAAAGATTTAAACACATCCACCAGTCCTTGTACAAAAGGTTGGCACACAAATCAGCCTGACCACACTGACAATAGTCACAATATAAAATCGCAATGGTTGTAAAAATATTTCAATTAATAGCATAAAAAGACTTTATTTTGATTACAATTTAATCGTTGCATTCAAGCACTTTTACAGAATCTTTCCCTGGTGTTCTGTATGAAAATTAAGTAACTTTTCAAGCTAGAGATTTATCTGCAAAGATTTAAACACATCCACCAGTCCTTGTATAAAAAGTTGGCACACAAGTCAGCCTGACCACACTGACAATAGTCACATTATAAAATCGCAATGGTCGTAAAAAGTTTTCGATTCATGGCATAAAAATACTTTTTTTAGTTTTTTTCATTTAGTTGTTATAATGCCTATTTACCTCTTTTTGAATATGCCCTCATCATGACATATGATTCTCTCTAAAACAGCATCTTTAATGTAAGTGTTAGGTTCCTTGATTTTGAGAGCTACTGTACCACAGCCCCCAGTCTGAGAAGCACTGCTCAATACTATACTGTGAGTCTTTAGACAGGGAGAGATATAAGATGCTGTTGCAAGTACTGGTGTTTAAATTAATGCAGTAATAAACTGATTAAACTCACTAAAGTTATTTTAGTGCTGAATTAAGATATAAAATTAGGATTGCTGAAAGCAGTATGAACTGGTTTGTGTGTTTTAATCCACTGGTGATATGGGTTTGGGACTGAAGAAACAAAGGATTACAGGTCAGTAAAGATGGTCTGTTTATTGGTGAATAAAATGATTGTGCTGAGAAAATCTGCACTGATAGAAGCACTCCTTCATTATCTCGTTTATTTTCATTCTGTTTTTACAGAAATCCCATCTGTAAACTCGATTTCAGTTTGAGACCTGTTACTTACTCTCTGACGTTGGCTTCTTATTCTTATCTTCTCTTTCCATCATTGGCCAGTATGTAAATTAGGTCATTCGAAGCCTCGGTCAAATGGAAACTGCAACTTTCAAGTGACAGAGCGTGGTCCTTTGTTTGGACAAATGCGCATCCGATTAAGCCTATGAAAAACCTCAGACAAAGTTAACTTTCTGGAACAGAACTGGCAAATTGGAGACAGGAAGAAGTCTCTGCACATGTGTGATTGCTGTAGTAGGACTAACTAAACTGAAAAATGTAGCCTCACAGTTCTGAGAGTTACTAATCACCAAATGGCACCGCTAACTGGCAATTAAGATGGGGTTACGTGAAACCTTTCAAGGTGTTGAGGTCAACAGTAAGAAGTAGGCTCAGAAGCAACCCAGTGCCATAAAGTACCCTTCTCTACTGTTAAAGAAACAAGAAGGTTTGACCCAGATGTGACGTGAAGGTGCAACTTTCAGATCTGAAGTCAGAGTTTGGCTGCACTGGGTCCAAGCTGGCTTGGTGTGCAGTGTTACAGTTTGTTTGTTGTTTTTTTTGTGCTGTGCATTTGTGTTTAGGCAGCTCTCATCTTTTCATCTGAATCATGAGCCAATACAAAAGCTATCGAAAGAGCCTGGAAAAAATCCAAACGGGGTTTTTCAATGTGGCAATGCTTGAATGGAAATTACCTCTGTATTTCAGCTTAACCAACTTAAAAATCAACGCTAAGAATAATCGGAACAAAAATGAATACTGAGTAAGCCACAAGCTCAAATAGCAAAACAAGAAAGGCTAACTTTTCCATTATTTAGACAACTGTGCAACAATGAACATTTGAAGCGTTTTCTTTCTTTCACTGGGACAACCTCAAAGGTTTTTCTCTGAAAGGTTTATCCTTGGTCCTGTTAAAAATAAGACCAAGCTTAGAAAAGTCTAGTGGAAAATCTTAATTAGATTTTCAGCTCTTTTCATTATGTTGATCCCAGCATCCTACGCTTTGAAGCTACAAGCAAAACAATTGCAACTTTCAAGTGACAGAGCGTGGTCCTTTCTTTAGCAAAAGCAAAACACATGAAAAGCTCCTTCAGAACAAATTTCCTGATTTTCCGATGAATGTAATGTACTCACCAGCGTGCCTGTCGCAGAATGCTATGGCTATGCTATGACAAAGTAGTGTGTCCACATTAAGCTCATAAACATTAAGCTCACTCTTGAATCTCTCTTTGTGCACACAGGTCAATCACAGACAGTCACACAAGCCTTTGAGTTGAATATTTTATTTCAAACTTTAAACATGAAACACAGATATTTCATTCATGACTTATCTGTTGTTTCCTCCCAGAATCTGAGACCACAGACTAGTTACAGTCTGGCTATAAATCCAGGCTCGCTGTCCTGCTGAGAGGAGACTGAAGTGGTTCAGGGGATCAGCATGATCCTTAGGTGAACGTGACTACCCTTGACATTGTGAAACGCAGCACAGCCGAAATTCAGCGAAATTCTATCTCTGCGTTTCTGTCACACGTGGGGTGTTTTGGGCACGCTAGAGGGTGCTCTCTGTCACGTGTGTTGTGTTTTGGGCACGCTAGAGGGCGCTCTCTATCACGTATAAGGTGTTTATGTCACAGGAGGTGTTTTGGGTACGCTAGAGGGCGCTCTGTTCTGACTGAGCACACCTGAGCCCATGCAGGCACAGGTGTGCATCATTGGGGCTGACTATTTAAGCCCCGATGAGTCAGAACAGAGCGTGGCTCATTAGGTAGGTCAAACTTATGCGTAATGGTGGTTCTGTCTTTTGTAACTAGGTATCTTGATTATAGGCTGCAGTTCCTTGGCACTTGGATCTGGATTAGAACTGCAGTCCTTGTTTCTTGTTGTTTTGTCACTGTGAATAATAAACCTCTGTTCTGAACTCCTGGCTCCGAACTGGCGTCCATCCGGGATCCCGCCACCGTTACAGTTTCATTGGTATTTAAATATATATAAGTAAATATAAATATTTAAATATATAAGTATTTGTTTACTTTAATGTTTTTATGAAAAAAATAAATGCTTACTTTATATATATAACAAATACCTTTTTATAAATTATGTTTCTCAGGTCCCTTTAATGTATTTAAGTTATTATTTAAATTATACATTTTGTTATATGTTATAATTAAATTTACACATATGGTCAATTTAGTATAATAACTACAATGATTTTGTACATTAATAATTTTGAAATGCTTCAAATCTCTAAGGAGTTTTCCCTTTTCTCTGAAAAGCCTGCACAAATCATTAATTGAGCAACAAATGGGGCATCATCTTCATTTCTCAAGAAGTCACGGCTAATGCAGCACCTGGCAAACACAGAGCTAAGGGTGTTGTGGCAAACTGAGATGTTTGTGCCTGGGGCTCCGTTAGCTTTCCCTTCAGAGTTCCTCGAGTGTTTGGGGAGTGATGAGTGAGTACGATCAACACCGGCTCTGATTCGCAGATTCCGCAGCTTTCTTCATTGGGGCTCATAAAACAACATTTCAAAAGTTTTTAAATGGAAATTTCCAAAATCAAGTCCACAAAACTATTAGATATAACCTTATTTTCTATAATAATATATTTAGTCCAAGTATGATATGTGTACAGTAAATCTAAAGCCACTCATTTCTTTATATTTTGATACAGAGTCAACTTGTTGATGCAACAGTACAATTTCATGGCTGTAAACGACCATATCGTTGGCACATTTCTAAGTGTTTAGGTCAATTATTATATCAAATTAAAAACGTATTATATCGTGATTTCCAAAGTGTAGTTCATCTAATAGATGTCCAACTAGAAAAAATATATATTTTCCGCTTGGCTATTGTCCCAAATCACGGACAACCATTATTTCAGAATTTCCCTCACGTCATACACTACACATAAAAACTCACCTGCAAACAAAAGTCATTTTTAAATAGTATCACAAGAACATCAGTTTAGGAAAATGAGGCATGTTTTAGCCCAACAGCTCTGCACGTTTCCACACCCAATCCCACCAAAATCCACAGCAAACTTTTATTGTTTTCATCTTTAAACACATGTGGACACATTCCAGCCTTGAATTTAACATTTTAAATAATAAAACCAAAAGCAATCCTGAAACCCAGTTACAATTCCTTTTTACCCGCTCTCTCTCCAGCGGTCTGGATTGGACGCAGCCCCTCGGAACCCCGCCTCCTACGGCGGACTTGGACCTCGTCCCTCAAGCCCCGCCTCCTCCGGCGGACTTGGACCTCGTCCCTCGAAGCCCCGCCTCCTCCGCGGTGATGGCGGATGTCCCTTCAGTCCCTCCTTGTGCTGACACGTGAGCCGGCATCACAGCCCCACTTCTCCAGGGGCTACCGCGGGGGCCGGCTCCGCAGCCACGCTCTCCTGGTTGCAGGAGCTGGAACTTGCATGACAACGGCCAATCCCGGGAGGGCAGCGGACGCCACTCAACCCCTATCCCGCCAGCCTCCAGCACTAGGAAGGTCCAGTGGTACCAATGATGGTAGTGCTGGAGGTGGGATTCAAACTTGCAACCTCTTGGTCTTTAGGCCTGTACTAGCAGCAATTAATACAGACATAATAAAATTACATTTACATTTGTGGCATTTTAGCAGAAGCTCTTATCCAGAGCGACTTCCATGTCCTAATTACAGGGACAGTCCCCCTGGAGCAATTCAGGGTTAAGGGTCTTGCTCAGGGACCCAGTGGTGTTAGTGCTAGAGGTAGGATTTGAACCTGGGACCTCTTGAGCCATAGGTCCATAGACAAGTATCCTACCACTAGATCACCATCACCAAATTAACTAAAGAAAGAGTAAAAAAAAGTATAAAAGTATAAAATTCACATTTAACAATCAAACAGTATGTTTTTACAGCTCTTATTGTTCTCCAGGCTTTTAATTGTGGTGCTGAAATCAAATCGTTGTGGTTTGGAGTGCAGAAATGTATTCTTATTAATATTATGTTAACAAAGTAGCAAAATATCCTCACCAATTCACCCCAAAACAATAGTTTCTCTCCTTTAGTTGCACTGGTAATCCATAACGCTTTCCCAGTAATGTCCAAAAAGGAAAAAAAAATGTATTTGGCTTTATTGACGGATTATAGTATTAAACAGTATCATATTTTATCCATATCTTATGGCAGTTTCATACGACTATTAGAAGCAGCCAAAATATTCCTTATATGTATATTTGTAAAGTTATTTCTAGGATGTCTACTCAAAGAAAAAAATCAAAGAAAAAAAAGTTTGGTCTAGATTATTTCTTACACTTTGTCATGTCTGCAAGGAAAGAGAGGCACACGCACATGGCAGACTTCAGGGTTCTTTAATCTGATCAAAACAATCAACTCAAGACACGGAGAACAGGCGATACTGGGTCGGGATGGCAAACCTAAAATGCCTGGCTGACCAGGTGTGGGGGATTGGGTGTGAGTAATGAAAGTGAAAGTGACAACCCTTGTCATTGCAAGGTCAAAGCACAGCAGACAATGAACCACAACGAAATTGGACCTCTGCATTTAACCCATGCACACTCAAACACCGTGCAGCAGTGGGCAGCGATTGAAAGCGCCCGGGGAGCAGTGAGGGGGATGGTACCTTGCTCAGGGGTACCTCAGGGCAACCTATTGAGAAGGGGTTCGAACCCCCAATTCTCCGATCATGTGGCCAACGTCCTAACAATAGATGCTCCGGCTCAGAATTCCAGGAACTGGGACCGGGACCGGGACCGTGGCCACTTATCAACACAAACATCAGTTCCATCTTCTCAAACAAACATCTCCTCCCCATCTTTCAAAGTAAACCCCATACGTTTCTGGTGTTGTAAGATTCTGTTTTACTGCTGATAAAAGTAGTACACACAGAACCATGAACGACAGAGTTTATTACACACATCTGTTACATTACAAACAACACTGAGAACAACAGGTCAGTTACTGAGTTCCTGTCAATCACAAAACTGTTTAGTAAATAGAGAACAGATTCTGTTAAAGATTTTAATTAGAATTTTTAATTTTAAATAGTTTTTCAGAGGAAAAATCTGATATGATGGAATTCTACTTTAACTTGTTCAAAGATATTATAACTGGGATATTTATAGATTAGTTAATCAGCTAGTTAGTAATCAAAACAGAATTTATTAAAACATTTTGAAATGTCTTCATTTTGAAATAAAAAATAAGAATTGATTTATTCTGAGCAAATTTTTAAAGGAGTCACACAAAGGATGTTTCCCAAACCACACACATCTGCACTTTCAATAATACTTTGATAGTGAATGAATTGATAATGGCTGTATTGTCATTTTTACACTGTGGTAGAATTTAGTTTGGGACACAGCCTGCGGCAGCGTGTGCGAGTTCATTGAGGTAAGTGACACATAGACAAGGGGGTATAGCTCAGTGGTAGAGCATTTGACTGCAGATCAAGAGGTCCCCAGTTCAAATCTGGGTGCCCCCTTAGGCTGTTCCTGTAGAATCTTCTGTTGTTTAGATGCATTTGTCTATAGGGTGGCGGTGGTCTAGTGGTAGGGTGTGTGAGGTCATTGATACATTGATAATATATATAAAGGGGGGGGTTCAGGGGATTTGAACCCCTCCCCAATAGGTTTCCCTGGGGTACCCTTGGGCAAGGTGCCATCCCCGTCTCACTCCTCCCTGCGAAGGGCTGGTGACCTGTCCAGGGTGCGTCCTTCGCCCTATGTGTGCTCCAGCACTCCCCCACGACCCAGCTTGGGACAAGCGGCAGAAAATGGATGGATGGATAATATATATTTATATATAATTTTTATTTGTTTTATTTGTTTGTTTAGTAATGTAGTGTCTACATTAAACAGGTTGGAGCTGTAATACCTTGTTATAGATACTGTGAACTGATTGGTTGAGGTTTTGAGCTGTTGATTGGCAGTTTGTGCTTAGTGATGTATATAAATTTACGGAAACCAGCAAGAAAATGTAGCTTAACAGCTGAAACACATTTGTACAGTAATTTAGTTATAAATCTAAAATATGAATGTAAATTGTGAACATAAATGGTTTTATAACATATTAAATATAAAGATATTTAAAGATATATAAAGATATTTTAGTAGAAGTCTTTGTGGGGAATATCTTTGAGGATAAATGCTAAGTAGTTCGTGTTAAACAGTATTTTGATACTTATTTATTTTCTTTCACGAAAATAAAATGACACAAAATATGTTAGTTTGTGTTTTTTAAAATTGTACATGTTTTTATTGAGTTTCTTTCAGTGTTCATGTCACACTTCTGAGCCGTGTCCCAAACTGCACTCTCTTCACCAGATTTCAAGTCGTCCTCTTTCATGTTTTGCTCACCACTCACCTTTCACAGTTGCTCTGGTCTGTTAATGTGCAGCAGGGAACTTCAGCTTTGCTTTATGAGCGAAGTGGATAAAGATGTTTATGAGCTAATGCCCAGGAGGAGCTATCTTTGGGAGGTATAGTTCTCTGTGCAAACATGGCTGGCCATGCATGCTTTAACCTAAGGAAAGTGTTGAGCTGGTCAGTTGTGAGAAGGATGAAAGCAATGGCTTGAAAAAGTAGACTTGGTTGTGCTAGCAGGACTTTTCAGCAAGTTTTATGATCTCTTTCTCTGGTGGTCTAATGGCAACTGAGCTATTGAATGGAACTGAGCAATTGTTTTGACCGCCAACACTCTGGGCTCTTCAAAAAAAATTTCATTTCAATTTATTCTTGTATAGCGCCTTTTACAACAAAGTTGCCCCAAGGCACTTTACATTGATAACAGGTTACAGTAATAGATGTTTAAGATGTTTAAGCCGGACGACTACGGAGGAGAGGAACCAAAAACTCCACTATGTGGAGAAAAAAAAACCTCTGAGGGTCCAAGGTCAACCGGCTACCCAACCCCCTTGGGTATACTAACAGTACAGAGTTAGTTTGGTTTTAAACTCCAGGATCAGTGAGGAGTCCCAAGTTTCTTCCAGGCACCGATGAGCTGCCAGGGTCCCTTGGCGCATCAGATGCATCACACAGACCAGATGGTAGCTTGGCATTGGACTCAGGTGATGACCACAACGGGCCCCCCCGGACATGTGGGGAGAGAAATGGAATGAGGGGGTCAGTAATGAGCAGGATCCAGTAGTGACAGATACAGAAATGAAACAACAGTGCGATGGCATGTACAGCAGCACCAGCGACATTACTAGTGGTGCACTATGGTGATTGGTGCGGGTAAGCTAAACTAAAGAAGTAAGTCTTCAGCCGTGATTTAAAGACCGAGACTGAATCGGCATCCCGTACAGAAGCAGGCAAGCTGTTACACAATCTAGGGGCCCTGTAACTGAAGGCTCGTGCTCCTATACATTTATTTATGCGAGGGACAATTAGGAGATCTTTATTCTGGGATCTAAGTGGTCGGTTAGGTGTATAGGTATTAAGCAGTTCGGTTAGGTATATTGGGGCAAGACCTTTAAGTGCCTTGTAGGTTAAGAGGAGGACCTTGAAGTCAGCCCTGTACCTAACAGGAAGCCAGTGAAGCGAGGAGAGTATGGGAGTTATGTGGTCGTACTTCCTGCTCCTGCTAACAATCCTAGCGGCTGTGTTCTGAATGCGCTGTAGGGTGCTTAATGTGCCCTGAGGGCTTCCAGAAAGTAGGGCATTACAGTAATCTAATCTACTGTATACAAATGCATGTACTACTTTCGCCGTGTCTTCCATTGACAGAAAGCGCCGTAGTTTGGCAATGTTCCGAAGGTGCAGGAAGCATGTCTTCGCAACTGCATTAACACGGGGATTAAATGAAAGATTTGAATCGAAAATAACACCAAGATTACGTGCCAGAGTACTAACTGAAAACTTCAACCCTGCATCCCGGATATGCGAAATGAAGTTGGCCCTGTCTACATCACTACTACAAAACAAGAGCAGCTCAGTTTTTTTGGGGTTTAGTGAGAGGAAGTTGTTATTCATCCAATCCCTAATATCACTGAGGCAGCTAATTAAAGTGCCGGTTGATGCTTTATCACATGATTAAGCGGCGCTCTTTGGGTATTCCAGTCAGACAGACAGGATGGTTGGTTTTGATGGAATCCTCCAGACTGTCTGTTCTGGTCTGTTAATGTGCAGCGAGGTACTTCAGCTTTATTGTACGAGTGACTGGATAAAGATGTTCATGGGTTACTAATCTGGAGCCTGATCATGTGGCCAACACCCTACCCACTAGGCCAAGACACCGGACAACATGTGACTATTTTCAGGTGCAACTGCTTGCTTTCCCATGGGAACTCAGTGGTGTGGGACACTGTAGGACAGGGGCAAAAGAAAAGGGGCAAAAGTAAAGGGATTTTTACTGTAGGAGCTGTGTCCATGATCGCCGTTTGACAGAGCTAAATGTTCTTATACGTAGCCATGGATGCCAACCATAAGGCAGCTGGCCCACCATAATTGCAATCTGCACTAACAAGCTCACAAAAGCTGCCGTGGCCGTGGGAACACCCAGCAAGCAAAGATGTCTCTGTGGCGCAATTGGTTACCACATTTGGCTGTTAACTGAAAGGTTGGTGGTTCCCAGGGATGGTGCTGTGTTTCTTTTCATACACCAACCATACTTTTAAGTGTGGTTTGACACTTTCCATTCATGGGGAGGAGCATAAGCAGGAGCGCCCAACATGGGGCTCGAACCCACGACCCTGAGAGGAAGAGTTGCAACTGAGCTAGCCAGGCAGCCACACAACTCCCAGCTCACACCCGTGACAGGAGTCTGCACAAATCAGTCATAATGCAGCCCCTGGCACACAAAGCTAATGGTGCCTTCTGCAAACTCTGCGCTAATTCTCACAACATCGACTTCCTCCCTCTCACGTCAGAGCTTTTGCACTTTTGGACGTGGATGGACGGCAGCGCGATTCTTTTCATAGATCCAGCAACTTGATAGCTGCAGTGTCGTTTTGCAGGGTCAAGCCTTGCATCAAGTACACCGCTGGCCCAGCTCTTACACCTCTGCAATGGCTTATGAGCGGCCTCCATTCTCTTTCACAGCTCATGTCGGCGTAATCACGGAAGCCCTTACAACAGAGATAGAAGCAATGGCACTAAACGGAGTAAAGTCCATGTCTCATGGTTGAAGACCGTCTCTGCGTTTGACTCTTGTTCAAAAAGAGATACTTCCCACACCGGAAATGAACACAGGACGCCTAACCGCTAAATCATATGGGACCACCATAAATGCTGTTTCATTTATTTTGGATGTGTAACGACTCCACAGTGCCTTTCAGAACCAGATGAGGTCATACGCTGCCAAATTAGCAAAATATGCATTTAGCACAGTTGCATGGGCAACAGCTTGTTTCACTGCGTTGGACTGAAGATCTAAAGACTCCGGGGCAGCGGTGGCCTAGTGGTTAGGGCGTTAGCCGCATGATCGGCGGATCAGGGGTTCAAACCCCTTCCCGATAGGTTGCCCTGAGGTACCCTTGAGCAAGGTGCCGTCCCCGTCACTGCTCCCCGGGCGCTTTCAATAGCTGCCTACTGCTGCACGGGTTTGAGTGTGCATGGGTTAAAGGCACAGGTCCAATTTTGTTGTGGTTCATGTGTGCTGTGCCGTGACCTTGCGATGACAAGGGTTGTCACTTTCACTTTTTTTTTGTTTCCTTCGAAACACCTTCTTGTCTTTTTTTGATAAATCTTTCAGCTGGATCAACAAGTTGATGTGGGGGGAGAAAAACGTAGTTTTGAGTTTTTTGCTACCTCATGAGAGAAGCTGCTTTCTTGAGGTTCCATGGTGTAATGGTTAGCACTCTGGACTCTGAATCCAGTGATCTGAGTTCAAATCTCGGTGGGACCTTTATCGCTCATCTGACAAGTGTGAAACTCTTACATTATGTCTCTTCTTTTACCCGGTAGTTTGATGATTGTGTATATTTAAACATTTGCTGACCCTCAACTGAGAAGCCCTTGCTCAAAAGGAGACCTGCCATACCGCCAGTGGATTCTGGGACGTCTGGGTGAAAAGCAGTAATCCTAACGGCTAGACAACACGGGACTGTGTTAAAGGACTGCAGATCGTCTCTTTCATTTCATTTGAATGTGTAACGAGGCTACGGAGCAAGCGAGCTGGATTTTCATCTAGAACCTACAATGTCCCTCTGATGTGGAGTCACACACGTTATCCACTGGCCCAAATCGTGTGCGCATGCAAGGGCAAGTGGATCATTTGCATATTCCTCATTCAATCTGGTTGCTGTGCCCATGTTCGCCGTTTGACAGAGCAAAATGTTCTTATACAAAGCCATGGATGCCAACCATAAGGCAACTGGCCCACCATAATGGCAAACTGCACCAACAAGCTCGTTGTTGGTCGATGGGGCAGCAAACTCCTGTAGTTCTGTGTTCAGTAAAAGATCAGAATGAACACATTCATTGATGATCCTGTCCCAATATAGTCAGAAGGAGAACTACTTTTCAACTGGGTTAAATAAAAGCAATCAATCATGACAGCCTTCATTTACATATCATATCTACCTTAAAGGCACAGTAAGAAAACCAGCCTCATGAAGAGAGGTGAAATGTTTTGATCAAATGAATTTTTGTACACAAAGCACATTAAACATCATTAAAAATAGAGTTAGAAATAAAATGGGGAATTTGGGTCTCTTTTGGATGAATCTGTTGGTTCTTTTTCATGCTGGGTTCTAGTAGTGGTTCATCTACAGGGAACCAGACTCCTAACAAAACTGATGGAGATGAAAAAAACAGACATTATTCAAGGAATCAAAAAGAGAAATGAATAAACATATTAAACCCACTTTAAAATGGTTAATGCTCATGTATGAAAATGTATTGCAGTATTTAAAGATGATCCACATTTAAAGTTTTTATTGATTAATGTTACTGGATCATAAATCAAATATTAAACATAATATCCAAAATGAAGTCTTGAATAAATGTTAATGGAGATTAATACATGCAGTAGATATTATTTCAGTGTCTATAATTCTATTTACTGACCTAATATGATGAGAATTGCTTTATTTCTAAAAGGTCATTTAGGTGGTTCACTGTGTTCTGTCCTGTGTTTCACAAAGGAAAATAGTCACTTTCACTTTCACACAGAAAGGACCCTGGCCTGGGAATCAAGCCCAGAACCATCAAGCTGTGAGGTGGCATCCGCAAATACAGCAGGTTTTATAGAAATTATAATACATAATTTATACAACGCATTTACAAATATTGACCAAGCACTCCCCTGCGACCCCGTTTGGGGCAAGCGGCAGAAAATGAATGACTGGATGAATATTAAGGTGATTTCTTGGTCCATTCTTGGCCTGGAGGACAATGTTAAAGGTTTAAACCTGATACAAGCAGCCACAGGGAGCCAGTGCAGGACCTGCAGCAGCGGCATAGTATGAGAGAACCTGGGAAGGTTGAAGAGCTCTCAGAAGATCCTACTTGGCACTCACATGTTCGCACTCAGGTAACTAAGTGGAGGCAGCGGCTCTACCATGTGGGGCAGTTCAGAAGATTTAGTATTTCACCTGCTATCCTTAAAAGCGTCTACACAGCTCCTGTTGAGAGTATCCAGTCCATGAACATTACTTTGTGGTTTGGAAACTGCTCTCTCCATGACCGTAAAGTGCTGCAAACACCTTTGCTTTTGCCACGAATCAAACTCTAGTCAACTGCATGAAAGGCAGCTATGCTCACCACTACACCACCAACGCTAACTCAAGGCATTTTGCTGACAGAAGTTACATGCATAAGTTAAGGTTTCCTAACAACAGGTTCATTTCAGACATGAGCTCTCTACAGAACAAGCCCATTTTTGTGGAATATGCAAATATTATTTCAGCCAGTTGTGCAATGGATAACGTGACTCTGACTACACATCAGAACATTGTAGGTTCTAGATGAAAATCCAGCTCACTTGCTCCGTAGCCGCGTTACATATTCAAAAGAAAGGGATCTTCTTCAAAAGAAAGGGATATTCAAAACTCGCGGGGGAGTGCTGGTGTCCAAACCAGCTCACACAGGGCGAGGACAGGGGACGCACCATGGACAGGTCGCCAGCCCATTGCAGGGAGTAGCGGGACGGGGACGGCACCTTGCTCAAGGGTACCTGAGGGCAACCCATTGGGAAGGGGTTCGAACCCCCAAACCATGGCTTCAAATAACTTAATAAATATACTGGCCAGGGGCAGTGGTGAGCTGGTGGTTAGGGAGTTGGCCCCAGTTAGGAGGATTGGGGGATTGATCCCATTTCCGGTGGGTTGCCCTGAGGTGCCCTTGAGCAAGGTACCGTCCCTGTCAGTTCACTCCTCCCTGCGATGGGCTGGCGACCTGTCCAGGGTGTGTCCCCCGTCCTTCGCCCTGTGTGAGCTGGGATGGACTCCAGCACTCCTATGCAACCCCGCTTGGGACAAGCAGCAAAAAATGGAAGGATGTATGCATTAAGTAGTGATATTTATGTCTGAATATCATTTTTTTGGTAGCAATGTGACATAATCAATAAAATCAAATGTGTTTAATACACGATATAAGTTATTTTTGATGTTTAGTCTTAAAAATTATTCAGACATTATAAGAAAATAATTTTCTAATTGTATCAAACATATCTTCTTCTTCTTCTTTTTCTTTCGGCTGCTCCCATTTAGGGGTCGCCACAGCGGATCAACTGTCTCCATTTCTTCCTGTCTATTGCATCTTCCTGCTTCAAACCGACCACCTGCATGTCCTCTCTCACCACATCCATAAACCTTCTCTTTGGTCTTCCTCTTCTCCTCTTGGGAGAAGATGGCAGCTCCATCTTCAACATCCTCCTTCCAATATAATCCTCGTCTCTCCTCTGCACATGTCCAAACCAACGCAACCTTGCTTCTCTAACTTTGTCTCCAAGATGTCTAACCTGAGCTGTCCCTCTAATATACTCATTTCTAATCCTATCCATCCTCGTCACACCCAATGAAAATCTCAGCATCTTTAACTCTGACACCTCCAGCTCCACCTCCTGCCTTTTCGTCAGTGCCACCGTCTCCAACCCATACAACATAGCTGGTCTCACTACTGTCCTGTAAACCTTCCCTTTTACTCTAGCTGGTACGCGTCTGTCACAAATCACTCCAGCCACTCTTCTCCACCCATTCCAACCAGCCTGCACTCTCTTCTTCACCTCTCTTCCACACTCGCCATTACACTGAACTGTTGATCCCAAGTATTTAAACTCCTCCACCTTTGTTACCTCCACTCCCTGCATCCTAACCA
>JABMDN010000406.1:0-22503 GCA_017165825.1 Hepsetus odoe
TGCAATTGTATTTTTAGTTTGTTTTCATCATTATTAACAACAAATAAGCTTGTTTATAAACATTCTCTCACTTTAATGTAAACGTGCCAAAACGAGCCAGAAGGCGCTGAAAAGGCGATTCCAGCGCTTAGAGTTCGCTCTGACGCTTCTAAAGCGAGTTATGTTTGTTAGTTGTTTTCAATTTCTGGCCTTCCCAATGTTTTGCCTGGTTAAACTGAGTCTGCAATTGTATTTTTACTTTGTTTTCATCATTATTAACAACAAATAAGCTTGTTCATAAACATTCTCTCACTTTAATGTAAACGTGCCAAAACCAGCCAGAAGGCGCTGAAAAAGCGATTCCAGCGCTTAGAGCTCGCTCTGACGCTTCTAAAGTGAGTTTTGAGAGTTTGTTAGTTGTTTTTAATTTCCGGCCTTCCCAGTGTTTTGCCCCGTTGAACTGAGTGTGCATTTGTAATTTTACTTTGTTTTCATCATTATTAACAACAAATAAGCTTGTTCATAAACATTCTCTCACTTTAATGTAAACGTGCCAAAACGAGCCAGAAGGCGCTGAAAAAGCGTTTCCAGCGCTTAGACGAGCCAGACGGCGCTGAAAAAGCGATTCCAGCGCTTAGAGCTCGCTCTGACGCTTCTAAAGCGAGTTATAAGATTTTGTTAGTTGTTTTCAATTTCTGGCCTTCCCAATGCTTTGCCCCATTAAACTGAGTGTGCATTTGTATTTTTACTTTTTTTTCATCATTATTAACAACAAATAAGCTTGTTTATAAACATTCTCTCACTTTAATGTCCATCAATCCATCCATTTTCTTCCGCTTATCCGAGGTCGGGTCGCGGGGGCAGCAGCTCCAGCAGGGATGCCCAGACTTCCCTCTCCCCGGCCACTTCTTCCAGCTCCTCCGGGCGGATCCCAAGGCGTTCCCAGGCCAGCCGAGAGACATAGTCTCTCCAGCGTGTCCTGGGTCTTCCCCGGGGTCTCTTTCCGGTGGGACGTGCCCGGAACACCTCACCAGGGAGGCGTCCAGGGGGCATCCTAATCAGATGCCCGAGCCACCTCATCTGACTCCTCTCGATGCGTATGAGCAGCGGCTCTACTTTGAGCCCCTCCCGGATGGCTGAGCTTCTCACCCTATCTCTAAGGGAGAGCCCAGACACCCTGCGGAGGAAACTCATTTCGGCCGCTTGTATTCGCGATCTCGTTCTTTCGGTCACTACCCACAGCTCGTGACCATAGGTGAGGGTGGGAACGTAGATCGACTGGTAAATTGAGAGCTTTGCCTTCTGGCTCAGCTCCTTCTTCACCATGACGGACCGATGCAGAGCCCGCATCACTGCAGAAGCTGCCCCGATCCGCCTGTCGATCTCCCGCTCCCTCTTACCCTCACTCGTGAACAAGATCCCAAGATACTTAAACTCCTCCACTTGGGGCAAGGTCTCACTCCCAATCCTGAGAGGGCATTCCACCCTTTTCCGACTGAGGACCATGGCCTCAGATTTAGAGGTGCTGATTCTCATCCCAGCCGCTTCACACTCGGCTGCGAACCGATCCAGAGAGTGCTGAAGGTCACGGCATGATGAGGCCAACAGGACAACGTCATCTGCAAAAAGCAGAGACCCAGTCCTGAGCCCACCAAACCGGACCCCCTCAACGCCCTGGCTGCGCCTAGAAATCCTGTCCATAAAAGTTATGAACAGGATCGGTGACAAAGGGCAGCCCTGGCGGAGTCCAACTCTCACCGGGAACAGGTCCGACTTACTGCCGGCAATGCGGACCAAGCTCTGACACCGGTTGTACAGGGACCGGACAGCCCTTAACAGGGAATCCGATACCCCATACTCCCGGAGTACCCCCCACAGGAGCCCCCGAGGGACACGGTCGAATGCCTTCTCCAAGTCCACAAAGCACATGTAAACTGGTTGGGCAAACTCCCATGCACCCTCCAGGACCCTGCTAAGGGTGTAGAGCTGGTCCACTGTTCCGCGACCTGGACGAAAACCACATTGCTCCTCCTGGATCTGAGGTTCGACTATCCAACGGACCCTCCTTTCCAGGACCCCTGAATAGACTTTCCCCGGGAGGCTGAGAAGTGTGATCCCTCGATAATTGGAACACACCCTCCGGTCCCCTTTTTTAAAGAGGGGGACCACCACCCCGGTTTGCCAATCCAGAGGCACCGTCCCCGATGTCCATGCGATGTTGCAGAGGCGTGTCAGCCATGACAGTCCTACAACATCCAGAGCCTTGAGGAACTCTGGGCGGATCTCATCCACTCCCGGAGCCCTGCCACCAAGGAGCTTTTTGACCACCTTGGCAACCTCGACCCCAGAGATGGAAGAGTCCACCTCGATGTCCCCAGGCTCTGCTTCCTCCTTGGAAGGCATGTTGGTGGAATTAAGGAGGTCTTCGAAGTACTCCCCCCACCGACCCACAACGTCCCGAGTCGAGGTCAGCAGCGTACCATCCCCACTATACACTGTGTTGACCGTGCACTGCTTTCCCCTCCTGAGACGCCGGATGGTGGACCAGAATTTCCTCGAAGCCGTCTGGAAGTCCTTCTCCATGGCCTCTCCAAACTCCTCCCATGCCCGAGTTTTTGCCTCAGCAACCACCAGAGCCGCATTCCGCTTGGCCTGTCGGTACCTATCAGCTGCCTCCGGAGCCCCACTGGCCAAAAAGGCCCGGTAGGACTCCTTCTTCAGCTTGATGGCATCCCTCACCGCTGGTGTCCACCAACAGGTTCTAGGGTTGCCACCGCGACAGGCACCGACCACCTCCCGGCCACAGCTCCGGTCAGCCGCCTTGACAATGGAGGCGTGGAACAAGGTCCATTCAGACTCAATGTCCCCCACCTCCCCCGGGACGTGGTTAAAGCTTTGACGGAGGTGGGAGTTGAAGCTTGTCCTGACAGGGGACTCTGCCAGACGTTCCCAGCAGACCCTCACGATGCGTTTGGGCCTACCAGGTCTGACCGGCATCCTCCCCCACCAACGAAGCCAACTCACCACCAGGTGATGTTCGGTTGACAGCTCCGCCCCTCTCTTTACCCGAGTGTCCAAGACATGGGGCCGCAAGTCCGATGACACGACCACAAAGTCGATCATTGAACTGCGGCCTAGGGTGTCCTGGTGCCAGGTGCACATGTGGACATCCTTATGCCTGAACATGGTGTTCGTTATGGACAATCCGTGCCGAGCACAAAAGTCCAATAACAAAACACCGCTCTGGTTCAGATCGGGGGGGCCATTCCTCCCAATTACGCCCTTCCAGGTGTCACTGTCATTACCCACATGAGCATTGAAGTCCCCCAGCAGAACGATGGAGTCACCAGGAGGGACGCTCTCTAGCGCCCCCTCCAGAGACCCCAGAAAGGGTGGGTAGTCCAGAATGCTGTTTGGCGCATAAGCGCAGACAACACTAAGGACCCGTCCCCCGACCCGAAGGCGGAGGGCCGCCACCCTCTCATCTACTGGGGTAAACCCCAATGTACTGGCGCCAAGCCGTGGGGCAATAAGTATGCCCACACCTGCTCGGCGCCTCTCACCGGTGGCAACTCCAGAGTGGAAAAGAGTCCAGCCCCTCTCAAGGAGACTGGTTCCAGAGTCCAAGCTGTGCGTCGAGGTGAGTCCAACTATATCTAGCTGGAACTGCTCAACCTCGCGCACTAGCTCAGGCTCCTTCCCCACCAGAGAGGTGACGTTCCACGTCCCTAGAGCCAGCTTCTGCAGCCGAGGATCGGACCGCCAAGGCCCCCGTTTTCGGCCACCGCCCAGCTCACAATGCACCCGACCTCTTTGGCCCCTCCCACAGGTGGTGAGCCCATGGGAAGGGGGACCCACGTTGCCTCTTCGGGCTAAGCCCGGCCGGGCCCCATGGGTGAAGGCCCGACCACCAGGCGCTCGCCAGCGGGCCCCACCTCCAGGCCTGGCTCCAGAGGGAGGCCCCGGTGACCCACGTCCGGGCGAGGGAGAACGTCTTCCATAGTTTTTGTCCATCATAAGAGGTCCTCTGAACCGCTCTTTGTCTCTTCCCTCACCTAGGACCTGTTTGCCTTGGGTGCCCCTACCAGGGGCATAAAGCCCCGGACAACATAGCTCCCAGGATCATTGGGACACGCAAACCCCTCCACCACAATAAGGTGGCGGTTCAAGGAGGGGTCACTTTAATGTAAACATGCCAAAACGAGCCAGAAGGCGCTGAAAAAGCAATTCCAGCGCTTAGAGCTCGCTCCGACTCTTCTAACGCGAGTTATAAGAGTTTGTTAGTTGTTTTCGATTTCTGGCCTTCCCAATGTTTTGTCCGGTTGAACTGAGTGTGCTAATGTATTTTTACATTGTTTTCATCATTATTAACAACAAATAAGCTTGTTTATAAACATTCTCTCACTTTAATGTAAACATGCCAAAACGAGCCAGAAGGCGCTGAAAACGCGATTCCAGCGCTTAGAGCTCGCTCAGACGCTCCTAAAGCGAGTTATAAGAGTTTGTTAGTTTTTTTCAATTTCTGGCCTTCCCAATGCTTTGCCCCTTTAAACTGAGTGTGAATTTGTATTTTTAGTTTGTTTTCATCATTATTAACAACAAATAAGCTTGTTTATAAACATTCTCTCACTTTAATGTAAACATGCCAAAACGAGCCAGAAGGCGCTGAAAAATCGATTCCAGCGCTTAGAGCTCGCTCTGACTCTTCTAAAGCAAGTTATTAGAGTTTGTTAGTGTCGTGGAAAATTGAAGCGTGAACCTAAGTCTGAAACTTTTTCTAAGTTAGAAACCAAACAAAGTCAAAAATCAAGCTAAGTCAGAGAGATGCAGCACAACCAATTTACTGAAGAGTTTCAGCAGGCGTGGTCCCGTGGGAGCAGCTCCAAATGCTCATCCCAACGTTGGACTTTAAATACATTTCAAGCCACTTTAACATTTGCATAAATCCATCCCATTATTAGTTTTCCACCAATAATATTCAATGCTGTCATGATTGGAACCTCAGTTCCCCCACCTTTGCCCCTTTCCTACCATTAGACTTAGGCCTCCTCACTGTTCACAGTCCTGCCTTGTCTTTCAACTATAATTCGGAGCTTCCACCCATCCAGGCCCCCAATTAAAAGTATTTTTTCCAGGATGTGTCCCTATTTTATGCGTGCAGCTGCCTTATTAACTCTTTCCTGCCAGAAGTTCCCTGAGGGGTCATGAGATAATGCAAAAAAGTAAGAATGGAACTAAGTGCAGGGTCAGCTACTTGCTACCCTCTGGGGTCAGATTTAGGTCAACAAACTCTGTGACCTCAGGAATGTGGGGCACTGTGAGACAGGGACAAAAGTAAAGGGATTTCCACTAAATATCCCCCCTCTCAGACTTACAAGTCGGAAACATCAATAAATGCGGGTAAATACGGAATACAGGACTAATAATGCTGTAAACCATGTCAATGATAAAATACTACACAACATAGTTACACACGAAACATCAATGACAGTCACAATGAGAGCATATCAAGCATATAGCTTAATTGGTCTTTTCATGTGATCAGGTTACTAAGAAGAGAGACCCATCCCCCAAGAATGGGCGAAAACCTCTATGCCAAGTCAACTTTTAGAGGAAAAATTCCCACTCTACCCAGATGTTGCGATTGCGCTATCAGCGCTTGGGTTCAGCGGTTCCCAACTTAGCCTGATCCCGCTCTCGAGATTACAAAAAATTAATCAATAGAATTGTACCTTATATAAGGGTACATAATATAGTATACCATGTGCTGATTCAGAATATGACTGTCCTCAAAACAATAATAAGAACACGCAATAATAGTCAGAGTACGTATAACAGATTATTCTGCAGTCGCTACATTAAAAGGTTATATAGTCGATACATGATCAATAAAACTGAGTAAATACAAGTTACAGAAACAGTGAAATACCCAACTAAGACTCTCAAATGGTTATATACATCATCTTCGCCCGTTTTGCACTTTACGTGCAGTAGCACGGTACCGTTGGTGTGTACCAGGAGAGGTCACTAGTACTTCTCTGGCCACACTGGACAAAGCGCTGCCCTTAGTTATTACGATCGGGTTGGGTCTCTGAATTTGGTCTTTTCCTTCTGTGTCTGTTTCCGTGGTCTGTGGTGTATGGGTGAAATGCAGAGAGCGAATTTCCCATTCGTGGGATTATAAATAAAGGATTATTATTATTATAATAGCCAATCCAATGCCTGCCTATTTTACCACATCATTTTACTTGTTGCACTCAGCTGTTCACCCAAAGCCTGCAGTGCATCATTTGTGTAGTTAATAAATCTCTGTTGATTATAGTATATGTAGTTAATCCACTCTACATTTTTGTTTATTGTGATCCAAATGAAAATAGATTCAAATCCAAATAATACTTCACTTCTAGCTTTATACTGTTCTGGAATACCCCTTGGTTGCCCAATAGCATCAAAAGTAACCTCGGGATCTGATTCGTAGGACCTCTTTTGTCTTATGGGCATTACAGTTTTTCGTTCTACCGAGCTTCCGTCGCCCAACGACTGACACCTTTTGAATCGCTCTCGCTCTTGCACAGATCTCTGTCCAAACCAAAGGTAACACAGGTCTGAGCTGAGAGCCTCCACAGATCCAATAGAAATCTGCTACTACTTCTACCTGATTGATGATGGTGCTCATAGAAGGCAGAACCCAAGTTTGTGCTTCACAACTCTGTTGTGGCGTCAGCATTGTTCTGGTATCTGAGGTGGTGCCCGCTGCCTTACAAACTGGTCTCGATGGAGTATGTCCATCCCATGTGGTGTCATAATGGAAAGTTACCCCACATTTACCTTGGAAGTACCCTAATCTTAATCCTCCATCAGTCCTATTATAACACTCATAAGTCTCAGTCCAATTAATAATGTAATTACTGGGGATTTCTGTGTCCACTAACTTCAGGCTCGCATCGAGGCCCTTGCAGTGGCTAGCCCTCGGACTCCTATTAATTTGCCGATATTCAGAATTACTAAGATGACTTAAACATACTGCCGGGCAGAATGGTCTCTCACTCTTGGTCAGATTACAGAAATGCCTATTGAAAATTGTGCAGTGCTCATATGAATATGGGTTGGGAACTATGACTACTTGGGCTAACGGGGAACGTCCACACAAAACACACTCGGTTTTATTCAACTCTCCCACAGTGTACCGTGCCCATTGGTACCAAGTATTAGACAAAGCTTCTTGTAACTCCATGTCCTCAGTGTGCTGTGGGGCTATGTCCTCCAATGTTCTTTTAGCTCTTTTCCCTCTAGATCTTTTTAAATGACTTTTTAGTCTGTTTGGACTTACAGTAAGTAATTTAGCTGCCTGCTCTATAGTCATTACTCTGTCTGAAGCTAATGAAATGCAATGATCAATAAAACACTTGATTCTGATTTAAATTTGTCCTGTTAGATCACATTCATTAGTAAGTGGCCACACCTCAAAGCCACCTTTCCTATTCCGGTAGGGTATAATACCCGGTTCACTACTCATATTACGGATGTATGAAATTACAAAACAGTGCCCTAGCGGGGCAAGTCCACTTCCTACAGCCAACGTGACTGTTGCCAGGGCACAGGCGCCAATGCGTTCTTCCAGTCCCTGTGGTTGTTCAATGGTCATGGGATCAATGGCAGGTTTGCTGCAACCAGTTATTTTGTGATCAATGGCATGGTTAGACTGAACTGAAGAGAGTGGATGGGTCGATGATGGAGAGTGATGACGGTAAAGGTTGCTCCAAGACTGATTCCCCAGGAAGCACATCATTCCGAAACTCAGTCCCATTAGGACCACTAGGGTCAGCCGCCCGCTGATCATCATTTTCTGGTTCCACCCCATCCCCTGTGAAGCGTCGGGCAGAATTCGCTGACCGGCTACTGCTGTTGGTTGGAGAGGGAATGGCTGAACTACTGGACTCAGCTGGTTCTTTGATGAGCTGGAGTTGTCTGGCATCGACGAAGCTCTCTGCTCTTGTCCTCTCCTCCTGACTCTCTGTCTCCTCCCGTTCCTCCGTCTCCTCTGAGCTGGTTGAGTCCTCTGGGTCTGCGGCATGTGTTGCTGCGGTCTGCGAGTCGCTAAGTGCGCTGTCCTCGCATGATTCTCCGACGCGGCTGTCCTGGCTCTTGGCTGACACACCAGGACCGGAATGGGTACCACTCTTCTGCCCTGATTCAGGGCTCTCCTGATTGCTTCCACAGTGTTCTTCTCCTCCGGTTGACAGCTCATCATCATCACTAGTGTCGTCTGGCTCTGTTCTTGGTAACAAATTCCTGGGAACTCGAGTACAGTGGTTAAGGTGATACCAAGTAGTATTATTCTCCACTCTTATTGCTGTGGGTGTCACGCTTACCACCTTGTGAGGACCGGTTCGCCTTGGTTCATTCCACTTCCTCCTGAAAACTCTTACATATACCTGGTCCCCTGGCCTTAATGGGTTTGTGGACTCCTCCTCAGGTTCCGGAGCACGTCTCAGCTCCTGTTGATAAATAGCTTTATGTATAGCAGTTAATTGTCTAGTATAGGCTCTCAGCTCTGCTTCCAATTGTTCCAAGGGAGGTCCCTGATAGGCACACTTAGAGGCCTTTCTAGCTGTCTCATCAGCCAAGTTATTCCCCTTTATCACATAGTCATTTCCTTTTTTGTGTGCCTGACATTTAACTATTGCCAGTCTTTTTGGCAGCATCATAGCACTCATCAACTCCAGTATTTGCTGCAAATGTTGTATTGGGCTCCCATCAGTCTTCTTAAAACCTCGCTGTTTCCATACTGCCCCAAATAAATGTGTAACTCCATGAGCATATGCTGAGTCAGTAAAAACATTAACACTCTTTCCCTTTGCCAATCTGCACGCCTCGGTTACTGCCTTCAACTCTACTAGTTGGGCAGAACATGGCTGAGGACAATTTTCGGCCTTTTCTACCTCAAAAACATCTCCATGTCCCTTCCTCACCACTGCATATCCCGCATGGTTCCCCAAGTGATCCCTAAAACAGGATCCATCAACAAAATAAGTCACTTCTGCTTCCGGAATTGGTGTAGACTCCAAATCAGGTCTTAACTTAGAGAACGCCAATGAACTAGCTATGCAATCATGTGGTTTTCCTTCAAACTGGAAAGGTAATAATTCTGCTGGATTGACTGTATTACATCTCCTAAGAGTCACATCTGGAAATGTAAGCAAAAATGAATACTGCAAACTCCTTGCTTGTGTTAAAACAAACCTGCTATTCTCGATCAGCTCTATGATTTTATGATGGGAATAGATGACCACTGGAAACCCCATCGTCAGAACTGAAGCTTTCTCGTAAGCATAATGTACTGCTGCTAAACCCTGATAGCATGGTGGCCATCCCTGAGCTACTCCATCTAGTTTAGTGCTATAATAAGCTATTGGCTGTTTCTTTCGTCCACTACACGTCTCCTGCATCAACACTGCTGAAGCAAATCCATCACAGCGATTAGCAACAAACAAACAAAAAGGTTTATCATGATCTGGTGTAGCTAGCACTGGTGCCGTTTGCATTTCCTGCTTCAGAGTTTCAAACGCCACATAAGCATCAGATGTCCATTTCAATGGAGCATTCAATGTCTTTGATCCTGCTTCTGCTATCAGTCCCCTCAAGGGTGCAGTCTTTATTGCATAATTTTCAATCCATTCTGCACTAAACCCTGTAATCCCAAGGAATGACATCATCTGTCCCACTGTCAGTGGTTGTGGTGCTTTACTGATTCCCTCCAGCTGTGAAGGGGCTATTGCTTTTGTTCCATGTGCCACCAGCCGCCCCAGGTACTCTACCTGTGGTTGGCAATATTGTAATTTTGCTTGTGACACCTTATGTCCCCCCTCAGCTAATTTTCTGAGAACTTTACAGAGTCTTCATGACATTGTTCTACTGTTGGGGAACACAAGATTAAATCATCAACATACTGTAGCATTGTGCTGTTTAAATCCAGTTCCTCCAGATCCTGTCTCAGAACTTGATTAAATATATGAGGGGAATGTTTGAATCCCTGTGGTAACCTTGTATAGCTGTACTCTTTCCCCCTGTACGTAAATGCAAATAGATACCTTGATTCTTCCGCTATTGGAATACTAAAAAATGCAGAACACAAATCTATTACCGTAAAGTACTTGGCATCCGGTGGAATGTTCATAAGTAATGTGCGTGGATTGGGCACTTCCGCTTGCCAGTCTTCCACCGCTGCATTTACTGCTCTTAGATCGTGCACCAATCGCCACTTAGTTTTATCTGCCTTTTGTACTGGGAGTATAGGGGTGTTACATGGGCTTCTCATCTCTATTAGTACTCCTGCTTCTACCAGCCCTAGTATAGTTCTCTCTATTCCCTGCTCAGCTTCTGGTTTTAATGGATACTGAGCTCTCCTTGGTAGTTGTGCTCTAGGTTTTAATCTGATCTGAACTGGTGAGGCTGATTTTACCTGTCCCACATCTGCCTCATGTCGCGACCACAGTTCTTCAGGGACTTGCTTAATCATTTGTTTCTTCACGGAATCTTCTTCTTCCTTCAATTGTGCACTCATTTGCTTCCAGACATCATCATTTTCAGATCTAGGGATTGCTACTGCCTGTGGTGTTGCTGTCATTTCCAATTCACACAACACTTTAATCATTGAATTATCTTCAGCACACAGTATCAATGGATTTTGTGTCTTCTCCCACTTCAGTTCTTCTGCTCTTTTAACCATTGTTCCCAATTCCTTTGACTCAAATCCTTCATTTATTAGCAGCGTCACATGAGGTCTTGCTCCTTCAACATTATACCACTCATTGATGAACTCATTATCCTCCACTTGAAGCGCTGCTCCTTCTGTCCCTACCACCACACTTCTAGCTTTAAGGTTAACTTTTGTTCCTGCAGTCCTTCTAAGCCATTCTTTCTCCAGCATCTCATTCTGGCCTTTATCATAAATCATAGTACAGTGATATTCTAATCTGGGGTCCCTTGCTTTTGGTATCTGTGCTGAAATAAACTTTCCCCATAGACTCATTATTTCCTGTACTGGCTCTTCTATTTCTCCTAACCAGTACACATTAGCTTCCTTTCCTAATGTCGCATTCATCTGAGCACTGACTGCCATTTCATCCACATAAACTCCATCAGGTGTACACCAAATCTGGAAACCCAACTGGCACAAAGCGTTTCTCCCTAATAGATTTACTGGAGTTTGCTCTGAAACTAAGATTGGTAAATTGATTGTTTTTCCCTGCACCGTTACTTTAACTGGAGCTGTTACTGGTATTAGCTGCACTTGTCCCGAGAATCCTACGGTCTTTACGAATTTTCCTGACCTGGGGAGGTTAATGGCATAATTTGAATTTAGGCCTGTATAACAAGCTACTGTATCTATCATCATGGGTATAGTTTTGCCATTTACCTGAACCTGCAGCGTTGGTTCCCCATCAGCTCCCTTGCTAGTCAATAAGAGCTGACCCTCCCCTGTAGGACTCTCTGGGCCTCCCTAGCACCCATTTTGTCCACCCCAGTAATTTACTGGGCTGGAGTTTTGATTTAATCCAGTCTGGGCAGGGTTCTGATTCCCTCCTGTCCATGGATGTCCTACATATGGGTTTTGCTGTGACTGTTCTTGACCCACAATTTGGGGAGCCCGCCAACCCCGCACCTCCCTGCACTCCAGGTCCCTTCCATGGATTTACTGAACATTTCCTTCGGATGTGTCCTGGTTGTCCACATCCCCAACACACTCCAAATGGACCTTGTGGCTGCTGTTGTCCGCTGAATTTCGGCTTGCTTGGTCCACTTCCACCAGGCTGTGTGTACACATTGATGACTGGAACTGAGGGAGCTGTGTGCTGCTGTGGTTGTTGAACTCCATCCAGTTGTTGTCTCACTGGTGATACAGGATTTGGAGTCACTGGCATTTGTGATGTCTTTTCTTCCACGACTGCAGCTTGAGTTATTTCCCCCTTTTTCTTAGCTTTTCTTGTCAGTTCTCCCAGTTGAAGCTGTGCCACCTTTCTCAGCACTTCTTTCTCTTGTTCTTTGATTTTCTTTTCATCTTGTCTGTGTTTATCCACAGTGTGTTACGGTATGGACTGAATTCCACACCATCACTGGTCGCATCCACTGCTTGATGCCCCATTCCTGCTTTTGTCATGATGTCTTCCATTGCCTTTTGACCAATTATTCGGGCCAATAAGGCTTTTACATCCCCTATAGCAAGGAGACGAAAATTAATCCTTATTCATCCTTATTCTTTGAGACTCTTTGACTCACATTATTATTATTAATAATGTTGTTATTATTGTTACTGCAACTAATATTACTATTATAGTATATTTTAATTATTTATTTTTTAAACACTTAACCTAATTATTTAATCGTTTATCAGTGATGTTTTTTTTTTTTTTTTTTCTTTACAATTGAGTCTTCTAAGATCAGCACCTCAGCACAACACTTTCTGGACGCTCAGCCAATCTTTATCAGAGGAATTTCTGGGTGTCGGGCCAATCCCTTGTTCACTGCTTCATAAACTCCCATAGACCCCCACCCTTCTAATGTGTTTATGACAATGTCCCTCTCACTTTCTTCTTGCTCTAATTCTGCTCAATTGTTATAGAAAAGAATATACAAAAATCACTTCACACTCTTTTAAGGCCTTCAGTCAAAATTCACACATCACCCATATGCGCGCACACACACAGATACACTTCTTCACACACCCCCCTTAACCCCTCTCTCACTGACAACCACACACACTCACCAGAACTGCAGTTACACACACACACACACAGTAGCTTCTTCTCAAAGTGATCACTCTCTCTCACACTACTTCATTCATACTTCATACTTGGCAGCTGCAACACACGTGTACACACAAATCTTACTTCTTTCAGTTCTCTATGAACAATCCTCTAAAGACAACAATTAATCACTCAATATTCAATAAAAACTGTACAACGCAAACCACAAGTTTGGACGTAAAACCTTGCCGTCCGGCCTACTGTGAGGGACGTATACCGCTGACCTCACAATGCGACTGCCACTGGTTTATCTTCAGACAGAGACACACATCAACTTCGCTTAGGAATACCGTCCTGCTTCATCCTCAAACAAACAGCAAAGTTCAATACGATCTTTCAACTCCTTGTTCTCGAAACGACTGCCATATATCCTACCGGAATACCAGACCCACCGTCACGCCCTCAAGGGAATTTCAGAAGAAAGTCAGATTCGTCAACCCACTTTAAAGCCTGCATATTCACCAGACGCTACCGGCCATGGGTCGAACATTACCTGTCCGAGATCTCTCAGGCTTTTAAAAGCGCTTCACGTGACCCGTAATATATTACAGGCTTTAAAGCTGACTGCCCTAACAGGGTCAAGCCAACACTGGTGTGCACACTCAGATTCACCTATTTTACGGTTGGGCCACAGCTCCACCTCTTTGACTTCAGCAAAAAGTAAATTTTTAGAGTGGATTTCACCCTCTCACTCCACAGTTCCAATTTCTATGAATACTCATTTATCATACTTTTGTAAACATTAAGTACAATTCTTTATTGAAGAGGTGCACAGGTGTCCTAGTGGCCTTCTCATGGTCCATCTTCCTGCCTTGTCTACCACCTTTATTTCAAGGCATCCTCCCATCCAGGCCCCCACTTAAAAGTGTTTTTTCACAGATGTGTCCCTATTTTATGAGTTCAGCTGCCTAAGCAACGGAGCCCGTGTAGCCTCTTTTCAATCCTGCCTGCAACACCATAATCTGTTCAGAGATTTGGGGCAGTGGCGATCTAGTGTTTAGGGACTAGGCCCCAGGATCAGAAGGTTGTAGCAACTTGGAGATCCATTTACCAACACATGTCTGGCCTTCTATTAATGAGCACTTCTCCCCCGTGTATCCTTTTGGGACAAAGCTCCCTCTGAGTACTGGGATTTGCACGAAGACTTCATTTACATTTACATTTACGGCATTTGCAGACACTCTTGTCAGAGTGACACATGTCCTAATTACAGGGGACAGTCCCCTGGAGACACTCAGGGTTAGAGGTCTTGCTCCAGGGACCCAGTGGTGGAGTAGTGCTAGGCAATGCCTACACTAGACCACATCACCCAGTCAGAACACACTTGATGTTGAACACACAGAACACCCATCAGCTCTACAACTGTGCACCTAAGTCCCCTGACCTGGTTTAAACTTTCTCCCTTGGGACCTGTTCTCCCTTTCAGCCCGGAGGATGATGGCCATGCAGTAGTAAGTTCAGGAGACTTTAAGTGTTAGGTTTATTTGGCTCTCAGCTCATCCTCTGCTAAGCGAGTTTTTTCTTTATAAGAAAGATTGTATTGACTGTTGGAGCCTTGGCACAAATACAGTGAATTGCTCGTTCCCCCTCCAGCTGAGAATGGACACAGCCAAAGTTAAGGCTGTGAAATAGTGGCCACACCTCTAAGTTTGTGCTTAGACCAGCGGCTTCCTAGTGTTTGGCACTTTTTTTGGACTGTAGTATTTAAGGTAGAAAAAATCAAATGTGGCGCTCCAGAGCCAGTCATAATCAAGAGATCTGCTTGCCGCAGGTTGTAGTTACTTGGTTGATCCTGTAAGAGCATGTTTGTTTAATCACTGTCACTTACTTGATCTCTTGATGTTAATATAAGATGTTAAAAGTTACATTTGTAAAGAAATGTTCACTCTCCCTTTTTCAGAAAACTTCATCTAGTGCATCTCTTGCCTTTTGCAGCAGGTTTCTGCTGTAGTATCTGAGGACATTGCTGCCTGGTCATGCAGGTTTATCTTCACTTAATCTAAAATCCACCTTCTGTAATTCCAGAATTTACATATATATCCTCACTCGTCTCTTCTTCTCCTCTTTTCTTTATGCTTTCTGCTTGTTTTAACGGCAGCTGTTCAGTTTCCTCTACAGGCTCCACTGGGTGTTATCTGTGGTACTGTGTGATTTATAAGCTGCTCTCAGAAAAGGGAGTCGAGGTCAGAGCCAACTGACTCCAACCATGCTGCACTTTCAGAAACTCATCTCTTCATCTGCCTCTCATGGTGTATCTTCAGATACAATTAGTTGGTACTGCTTGCTACTTTATTTTTTTAAACATGATGCCTCTGCCAGGATTTGTAGTTTTTTTTTTTTTGTTTGTTTTTTCCAGTGTCACCATCTTTTGGGACAGATCTTTGAAAAATTGTCAAACTCTCTGGACTGATCAGGTCTAAAACTCACTCTGTGTGAGCAGAGTGCATGTAGTAAATATCACAAGTTTGTTTCTTTAGTGATTCAGGCCCTAAGAATGGAGCACTTATTATAATTATTATGAGACTTGATTGAGTAACACTAGTCTCAGTTGCTAAAACTGTAACAATGTAAAATTTAATTTAATAAATATACAAAATTTTATTCAAATCATAAAAAGTGCAGCGTTGAAACTGAGAGCAGGAAAAGTGGTGATTATGTGAATAATGTGATGTTACAGTGTGTGAGGTGTTCAGAGAGGAAGTGTTCTTGGAGGAGATGAGTCTTGAAGAACTTCTTGAAGGTTGAGAGGGAAGCCCTGTTTGATGAGTATTTGGTGTCATTCCACCATCCTGGGTACCAAATGCAGACAGTCTGGACTGGGATTGTCTTGAATGAAGGGATGACAGTGCCAGATGGCGCGTTTCTTAGAAGAATGTAATGATGAGAAAGGAGGATAAGCCTGTATGACCCCCTAAAGCTAGTGCAGATCCTCTGTAGGTCAATATTAATGGCTAACCAGTTTGGGCAGTCATGAGGAAGCTAGTGAGTTCCTTGTAGGGTTTCCATAAAAAATCTAAAATATATATTATGATTGTTCTATTTCGTTACAACTTTACTGTCTGAATCTGACCCATAAACGCAGACTAGTAACTTGAGAAAGCTGGATTTGAATGAGAAGCATTATTTACTATGGGGCTGCATCCCAAATCACACACCAGCTCACTGAATAGTGTGTAAATTCAAGAACTCAAGTTCTGATTGTAGAGATCAGAAACTGCATCATTAACTGTAGGGCTCATTCGGCTCAAAAAGTTATTTGTGCAATTGGTTGTGGTTCTGGTTTTGGTTTTGGTCCAGTTCCGTGTCTGGATTCATGTTTCTGTAAATAAAAGTATGTAAGAATCTCTCGGCTCAGCACTGAGCGTCCTTCCAGCACCCATACCGTCCACAAGGCTCAAACTGGTATTTTCTTTTTAGGCTACATTTCAAATCAAACATCAAAGCTTAATGAAGTGTACATTAAAACTGTAGGGTCAGGCTGCATTATTTACTGTAGGGCCTGCATCCCAAATCCACACACCTTCTCACTAAATAGTGGGGAAAATCTGGACTATTTTAAAACTACAGGGTCAGGGGGCAGCGGTGGCCTAGTGGTTAGGGCATTGGCCATGTGATCGGAGGGTCGGGGGTTCGAACCCCTTCCCGCTGAGTTGCCCTGAGGTACCCTTGAGCAAGGTGCCGTCCCCGTCCCGCTCCTCCCTGCGATGGGCTGGCGACCTGTCAGGAGTGTGTCCCCGTCCTCGCCACTGTGTCGCTCGGTTGGACTCCAACCACTCCCCCGCGACCCCGTTTGGGACAAGCGGCAGATGATGAATGGATGAATGAATGGATGGATGGATGGATGGGTCAGGGTCAGTCTCTTCAGGGTCAGTGCGGCAATATCATCATAGTGCATAGTCCCAAATCACATGCCAACTCACTGAATAGTTTGGAAAATATTAAGGGTCAGAGCTGCATTAATTACTATCAGGCTGTGTCCCAAGTCACACACCAGCTCATTAAATATGATAGAAAATCAGGACTCCACATCAACAGCGCAGGGTTATAGCTGCCTTAGGAGCATAGAGCCACACCAGCTCACTGAAAAGTGGGTAAAATCATGACCACATTAAAACTAGGGTCAGAACAGCAATCATTACCGTGGTGCTGCGCGCAAATCACACACCAGCTCACTGCCTGGTATGTAAAATCAGGACTTCAAGTTACTTCTGTAGGGTCAGAACTGTATTCATTTCTGAAGGGCTGTGTTCCAAATCAAACATCAGCTAACAACAAAGTGTGTAAAATCAGGACTCCACATTAACACTGCAGGGTCAGGCTGTAATTTACCATAAGGGCTCATCCCAAATCACACACAGGTCACTAAATATGATGTAAAATCAGGACTTGACATTAACCCTGCAGGGTCAGAGCTGCATTCAGACTGTAGTGCTTTGCACTCTGAATGAAGCACTAGCTGACTGAAAAGTGTGGCAAAATCAGACTCCATATAACCAGTGCAAGTTCAGACCTGCATTATGACCCTGAGGCTAGCCCAAATCAGATGCAAGCTCACTGAATAAATTTAAAACCAGGACTCAGTATTATCACTGCAGGGTCAGAGCTGCCTTAATTACTGTAGGGCTGAATCTCAAATCACAAACTGCTCTCAACATTGGGTAGGGGCTGTGTCCCAAACCACACTTTGTGCTGTGCTGTGTTTCACCATCACAAGTAGTCCCCTTCACTAGTTTGGTCTTTGGTGCTGGATAAACTGTTCCCCACTAATTCTGTGCTTGTGTCTTATCTCTTCCTTTTGGTCAAGTTGTGGTAGATTATAGACATGATTCTGTCGTCCTACTTCTTTTAGATAATGCATTTAGTAATGAGTTTTCATTTTTATATTTAGTAGTTTAGTATTTAATTCTGTTGTAAACACTGGTTTATTGAGTGGTGGAGAAAGTGGTGAAGATGCTGGTCACTAAGACCTCCTTTTCTTTTCTTTTTGTGTGCTTTTGTTTTCAAACCTACTCCCTTCCTCGTTTATGTCAAGAATGAATTGAGGGACAGAAATCTTTATTTTCATGTCTTTATCTGCTTTTGGTTGTGCATCAGCTGATCAGAGTGTGTGATTCAGGACGAAGCCAGTGGGGAATCAAACGTGGAAACTGAATTTGTTGGATCACATGCACATGTAGTTTTGGGAAAATAAATCAATCTTAATAACTTTTTTCCAATTTCACCTTTTCAGAGCTTTCAAACAATGAATTAAATGATTTAAAGATGTGAAGAGTGAAAGCAAATCGTAAACAAACGTGTTATTGAATAAATCAAAAATAAAATATAATAAAACAGTTACTTCATGCTGAGACTGTAACGGTTCAGTACCAGTAGAGGATGCGCTGCTCTGATTGTGCACACCTGGGCATTGGGTGCCAGGTGTGCCTCATCGGGGTTTGGCGTTATAAGCCCCAGCGAGTCGGAGCAGAGCTGGTCACTCTGTGTGCTCGCCTTTGTGATTATTATGTTATTGTTCACAATTTCTGAAAGCAAAGACAAAAGGAAGCGCCTCAACCTCACCGGCCGTGGCAGCAATGGAGAGTGTTCATTCAGTAGAAAGTGAAAGTGACTATTCTTGTCATTGTGAAGACAGCACAGCACAACACAACGAAATTCAACTTCTGCATTTCACCCATACACACACCGTGCAGCAGGAGGCAGATTTTAAAGCACCAGGGAGCAGTGATTAGGACAATGTACCTTGCTCAAGAGTACCTCAGGGCAATCTTTTGGTCTGGGAATTCAACCACAAACTTCTGATCCCTGCATTGCTCCTTAACCACTAGGCCACCGTTTGATGGAAAAAGTGAAAGTGAAAATGACAACCCTAGTCATTGGAGTCACAACACAGCACACCGTGCATGCACAAAAAACACCCACTGCAGCTGTGGGCAGCTTGCAGAAGCTCCGGGGAGCAGTGACGGTACCTTGCTCAAGGATACCTCAGGGCAACCTACTGGTGTCGTGGAAAATTGAGGTGTGAGCCTAAGTCTGAAACTTTTTCTAAGTCAGAAACCAAACAAAGTCAAAAATCAAGCGAAGTCAGAGATGCAGCACAACCAATTTACTGAAGAGTTTCAATGGCGTGGTTCCGTGGGAGCAGCTCCAAATGCCCATCCCAACGTTGGACTTTAAATACATTTCAAACCCCTTTAACATTTGCATAAATCCATCCCATTATTAGTTTTCCAGCAATAATATTCAATGCTGTCATGATTGAAACCTCAGTTCCCCACCTTTGCCCCTTTCCCACCATTAGACTTAGGCCCTCTCTTGGTCCACCTTCTGCCTTGTCTACCACCTATATTTCAAGGCATCCTCCATCCAGGCCCCACACTTAAAAGTGTTTTTCACAGATGTGTCCCTATTTTATGAGTGCAGCTGCCCACAAGCAAAGCGTAACTCTTTCC
Organism: Hepsetus odoe; assembly: GCA_017165825.1. NCBI lineage: Eukaryota > Metazoa > Chordata > Actinopteri > Characiformes > Hepsetidae > Hepsetus > Hepsetus odoe. Next base: position 19,235 of record JABMDN010000406.1, read on the forward strand.
TGCTGGATGTTTTCTGGGGGCTCATGAGATGATGCAAGTAAGTAGAAGTGTAACTAAGTGCAGGTTCAGCCACTACTATCTCCTGGGGTCAGATTTAGGCTAACAAACTCTGTGACCTCAGGAATGCTGTAGGCACTGTGAGACAGGGACAAAAGTAAAGGGATTTTCACTAAATATCCCCCCTCTCCGACTAACAAGTCGGAAACATCAATAAATGCGGGTAAATACGGAATACAGGACTAATAATGCTGTAAACCATGTCAATGATAAAACACTACACAACATAGTTTTAAACGAAACATCAATGACAGTCATAATGAGAGCATATCAAGCTTAAAGCTTAATTGGTCTTTTCAAGTGATCAGGTTACTAAGAAGGGAGACCCATTCCCCAAGAATGGGCGAAAACCTCTGTGCTGAGTCAATTTTTAGAGGGACAATTCCCATTCTACCCAGATGTTGCGATAGCGCTATCAGCGCTTGGGTTCAGCGGTTCTCAACTTAGCCTGATCCCACTCTCGAGATTACAAAAAATTAATCAATAGAATAGTACCTTATATAATGGTACATATTAGAGTATACCAAGTGCTGATTCAGAATATGACTGTCCCCAAAACAATAATAAGGCCACGCAATTTCAGTCAGAGTACATATAACAGGTTATCGCTACATTAAAAGGTTATACCGCCGATACATGATCTTCGCCCGTTTTGCACTTTACGTACAGTAGCACGGTACCGTTGGTGTGTACCAGGAGAGGTCACCAGTACTTCTCTGGCCACACTGGACAAAGCGCTGCCCTTAGTTATTACGATCGGGTTGGGTACCACTCTTCTGCCCTAATTCAGGGCTCTCCTGATTGCTTCCACAGCGTTCTTCTCCTCCGGTCGACAGCTCATCATCATCACTAGTGTCGTCTGGCTCTGTTCTTGGTAACAAATTCCTGGGAACTCGAGTACAGTGGTTAAGGTGATACCAAGTAGTATTATTCTCCACTTTTATTGCTGTGGGTGTCACGCTTACCACCTTGTGAGGACCAGTTCGCCTTGGTTCATTCCACTTCCTCCTGAAAACTCTTACATATACCTGGTCCCCTGGCCTTAATGGGTTTGTGGACTCCTCCTCCGGTTCCGGAGCACGTCTCAGCTCCTGTTGATAAATAGCTTTATGTACAGCAGTTAATTGTCTCATATAGGCTCTCAGCTCTGCTTCCAATTGTTCCAAGGGAGGTCCCTGATAGGGTTCCCTCAGATGGGGTACAGGCATATGTTTACCAGTAAGCATCTGATGTGGAGTCAGATGAGTGGTTCTATTAGCTTGCATTCGGTAATGCATCAGGGATAAAGGGAGAGCATCCATCCAGTGGAAACCTGTTTCTGCACAAATTTTATTTACCTTTGTTTTTTAGAGTTCCATTAACTCTTTCTACCATCCCCTGAGACTGGGGGTGGTAAACACATCCCAGTCGTTGTTTGATTCTCAATTGTTGCAATACCTTTTTAACAGTCTGTTGGATAAAAGCTGATCCATTATCTGAACTTATTTGTGAAGGAATTCCAAATCTTGGGATTACTTCTCTCGTCAAAAACATAATAACAGTTCCAGCACCTTGATCTTTGGAGGGGGTTGCTTCCACCCACCTGCTAAATCTGTCAATGACCACAAGCATGTACCTGTATCCTCTCACCCTTTTAATCATGTCCACATAATCAATCACCAGATGTTGAAATGGTCCTGTAGGTACCGGTATGTGCCCAGCTGGGGTAGTGATCCCCTTTCGCACATTATTTTGAGCACAAACATCGCATCGGCTCAGCAATTCATCAATCGTTGCCTGTAAATATGGAGACCAAAACCCTTGTTTCTTTATTTTTCTTACCACTTCTCCTCTTGCGCAATGATCCAACCCATGTGCATTAGTGATTAGTATTGTTAGTAATGTGTTAGGTGCAATCAACAACCCTTCATGATTTCTCCATAACCCTTTTTCATCTTGTTTAGCTCCTCTGTTGCTCCACATAGTTCTTTCACACAATGTTGCTTGTTTCTGTATCTCCACCAAGTCATCCAGTGTGGTTACAGGTTCGATAGCTACCATTGGTGCCATCACTGGATCCTCACACTTAGAGACCTTTCTAGCTGCCTCATCAGCCAAGTTATTCCCCTTTATCACATAGTCATTTCCTTTTTTGTGTGCCTGACATTTAACTATTGCCAGTCTTTTTGGCAGCAGCATAGCACTCATCAACTCCAGTATTTGCTGCAAATGTTGTATTGGGCTACCATCAGTCTTCTTAAAACCTCGCTGTTTCCATACTGCCCCAAACAAATGTGTAACTCCATGAGCATACGCTGAGTCAGTAAAAACATTAACACTCTTTCCCTTTGCCAATCTGCATGCCTCAGTTAGTGCCTTCAACTCTGCTAGTTGGGCAGAACACGGCTGAGGGCAATTTTCAGCCTTTTCTACCTCAAAAACATCTCCGCTTCCTTTCCTCACCACTGCATATCCTGCATGGTTCCCCAAGTGATCCCTAAAAAAGGATCCATCAACAAAATAAGTCACTTCTGCTTCCGGAATTGGTGTAGACTCCAAATCAGGTCTTAACTTAGAGAACGCCAATGAACTAGCTATGTAATCATGTGGTTTTCCTTCAAACTGGAAAGGTAATAATTCTGCTGGATTAACTGTATTACATCTCCTAAGAGTCACATCTGGAAATGTAAGCAAAAACGAATACTGCAAACTCCTTGCTTGTGTTAAAACAAACCTGCTGTTCTCGATCAGCTCTATGATTTTATGATGGGAATAGATGACCACTGGAAACCCCATCGTCAGAACTGAAGCTTTCTCGTAAGCATAATGTACTGCTGCTACACCCTGATAGCATGGTGGCCTCCCTGAGCCACTCCATCCAGTTTAGTGCTATAATAAGCTATTGGCTGTTTCTTCCTTCCACTACACGTCTCCTGCATCAACACTGCTGAAGCAAATCCATCACAGCGATTAGCAACAAACAAACAAAAAGGTTTATCATGATCTGGTGTAGCTAGCACTGGTGCCGTTTGCATTTCCTGCTTCAGAGTTTCAAACGCCACATAAGCATCAGATGTCCATTTCAATGGAGCATTCAATGTCTTTGATCCTGCTTCTGCTATCAGTCCCCTCAAGGGTGCAGTCTTTATTGCATAATTTTCAATCCATTCTGCACTAAACCCTGTAATCCCAAGGAATGACATCATCTGTCCCACTGTCAGTGGTTGTGGTGC
>JABMDN010000407.1:0-39412 GCA_017165825.1 Hepsetus odoe
ACGACACCTACACAGCTCTCCAGTCCACATCCAGGTCCTCTGATGATGTTTACCACACACTGGCAGTGAGTGTCTCTTCACAAATCCTCCCTCTAGATCTGTAAAGAACACCTAACACACCCAGACTAACCAGAGCTCTTCACTTCTCCTCCTCTGCTTCATTCTCTCTTTCCCTCACACAGGCTGTTCATTCCTCTTCTCCTGAGGACACGTACACGGCTCTGGACCTTCAGTCCAGGTCTCCTGAGTATGACACACTCGCTCCAAGAGACTAGAAACTACAAATATCATTATAAGCATTCAAGCAAATATTAGACTCTATTTGTGCTGAAGAACCGAATGCTATGTAAACTGGAAGCAGAACCTTGCATCTCAATTTTTTTTAGTATTTTTTTAATCCAAACTAAACAATCAACCAATGATTACACTTGTTAAAAGTTTATGACACCAGAAATATCTGTATATCCTTCTTTAATTCACATTAAAAATAGCTTTTATCATTATTTCTGGAGATTATTAATGGACATTTGTTTATAGTTTAAAATAAATACATTTGAAAGAGAAATAAAAATAAAATATATTTTTACTGTTCATGCTTTGTTTCTCATTTTGTTTTACTCCCCTTTGGTGCTTAAATGTATATTTCATATCTGTTACATCAGTTTTGAGGCAGCATAATCAAAAAGCCGAATCCAGACCACTAGTTTGCTTTGAGGTATCCTTCAGCGAGGTAGTGTCCCCATGACTGCTCCTGGGTGCTGGATATAAATACTACAAAAGATCAGTTAAACTTTGTATCTGTTCCCTATTTCCTACACTTCTGTTTTCCATCATGTCTCCAGACAGTCTCTCCTGAACTTTTTGATCTTTGTTTCCATCAAATATTGGTTTGACAATTAACCCAGTTATAATTAACCCATCAGAGCAGAGGAAGATAAGTTAGTGCTATAATACAAGTAACATATATATTATTATTTTTTAGTTTAGGTGTAGTTTATACATTATTTTATACATGCAAGATACTAGATGGAAGGGTAGTAAGGCCAAATGTATTGGAGGAGGGTTTAAGGAGGGTTGTTCTACCATGCTGTGGATTAAGAGTATGTGGAGAGTGTTTTGGAGATGAAGAGGGTGTCAGGGAGGGTGATGAGTTTGAAGCAGGAAGTTGAAGGAGTGATAATGAATGTTGTTAGTGCTTATGCTCCACAAGTTGGTTGTGAGATGAAAAAGAAAGAAGAATTAGAGAATGAGTTAGATGAAGGGATAGAGAGTGTACCCAAGGGAGAGAGAGTGTTGATTGGTGTAGACTTTAATGGACATCTTGGATAAGGAACAGAGATGATGAGGAGGCGATGGGTAGGTATAGCAAGGAGAGGAATGCTGAAGGTCAGATGGTTAAGACATGTTATAATGTAGTTAATACTTATTTTAAGAAGAGGGAGGAGCACAGAGTGGAGACTATGAAGTAGTGACAGGGGAGAGTGTAGCTAAACAGCTTAAGATGGTGGTCTGTAGGATGACCTTGGTGGTAAAGAAGAGGAGGAAATTGAGGGCAGAGTCATGGATCAAGTAGTAGAAGCTGAAGAAGGAGGACTGCAAGGTGGAATTCAGGCAGGAGTTAACACGGGCACTGGGAACCCCGATCATCTGATCATGCGGCCAACGCCACCACTGTCGCCCAGTGATATATATTTATATATATGGTTATACACAGTATAAACAAATACACAGTGAGTTTTATAAATCTCCAGTTATCGTGGAAAACACTGCAATAATACTGATATGTAATAATATTATTAGTATTAATAATAGTTAATAATGAATAGTGTGTTCAGAGCCTGAGGGTTAAGGCTGACATTGAGTGTAGAAGTGAGTGGAAGAGGTAAAAAGCTAATTTTAGAAACCGGTAGACATGAGTCTGTATAACCAGGTCATATGGTCTTATTTATTTATTTATTTATTTATTTATTCTTTCTTTCTTTCTTTCATTTTCCTTCCTTACAGTTGCAACTTAAAGTCTACCATAAGTATTAAATGTAGCGAAAACTTGTTTCTTGAAAACACTCGTTTCTTTGGTCATAAGTGTGTGTGCATGTTTGTGTGTGTGTGTGTGTGTGTGTGTGTGTGCATGTGACTTCAAATTTTATCACAGTTAACTGATCATTTCCTCAGTCAAACCACACGTCTTATGACCTGCATCAGTTTTCTCACTTAGACCTTCAACATCTCAGTGCCGCTGCAGCTAAACGGTTTGACTGGAGGCTATGAAGGACCTCCGGCTGATCTTTTGTCTCGCTACGATAGGTAAGGTGGAGTTTTTACCAGAGTTTCACATTTTAAAGACACATGGGACTTTTTTACACTGTGCATTCCTATCCGTTCAACAGCGCTGAGGTACAAAACGTCCGGGATGGAAATCAGTGGGTACGAAGGAAAATCAGTCACAGTTTTCTGCACTCATAAATGGGCTGAAAGCAACAGGAAGTACTTCTGCAAGGACCCATGCTCAAAGTCAGACATTTTAGTGGACTCAAACAAAAGCTCTGTTGGGAGATATCGTCTGCAGGATTTCAGGACAGGGGTCTTCAGCGTGGAGATCTCTCGCTTGGAAAAGAAAGACGCCGGGAAGTATAAGTGCGGCGTCGAAAGAAGCCTTTTGAACACGCACAATGATGTTCTTCTCAAAGTCCTCGATGGTAAGACGTTCAGAATTTTCAGACACAAGCAGAAACGATGGCCCTGAGCTTTTCTTTTCACCCCTTTCTCACTTCTTTCTCTCTAAATCTGGTCTGAAGCACTGCCGACCTCAGCAGCACCGACCTCAAGCCCTCTTTGGCCAACAACAGCCACGTCTTTTGAGAACCTTTCATCATTTTCAACGTTTAATGCCTCCGAAGCCACAGGTAGCTACGCTTACACGTCATATTTTGTGAACATGTTTATCAGGAACTGATTTACAGTCTTCCTGAAATGAACATTTCTGTTTCAGGTCTCTCGACAAACCACTCAAATACTGGCAGAACAAACCTGAAACGAAGAGGTGAGAGTTAAATAATATAAGAATCAGGCTTGAGCAGGCCTTGACTCTGACCTCTGTCGCCATGGTAACGGTGCACAGGAACAGTTGTGGTTGCCTAACTGTCAGGCAACTCAGCGTCAGGCCTGTTGTGGTTTTACTTCAGGAAGTTGAGGCTCAACTGATGCAAAAGATCGAAGGTGCTGTGCACAGAGAGAAAACGACCCTTTATTAAGGGCAACCACTGGTGCACTAGAAATACAGGACATAGAGAATAGAAATAAAAGTTACCAGAACTTCAAAGCAGAGGTTTGTGCTTTCTCTTGACAGACTGGAAGACATACCTCATCATCTCAGTGTTTGTCGTGGTCCTGACGTCTGTGGTTGGGATTCTGGTCTTTGTGGCCTTGATGCACAGAAGTAAGAGAAGGCCCCGCTCTATATGAAGGGTTTTAGGGAGTCGGCCTCAGAATCAGAAGGTCATGGGTTCGAACTGAGGTACCCTTGAGCAAGGTACCGTCCCCGTCACTGCTCCCTGGGCACTTTCAATAGCTCCCCGCTGCTGCATGTGTGTGTATGGGTGAAACTCAGAGGTTGTGCTGTGCTGCGTTTCACAATGACAAGAGGAGGATTCACTTTCACTTTCATATACACTGCTCAAAAAAAATGAGAGAAACCCTTTTTAATGAGAGTTTAGCGTGAGGTCAGTTAAACAGTCAATCTGGTCAGGTCAGTATCAGAGGGGGTTGTAAATCTGTTTTGGTGTTGATGAAATTAACAACATGGGGATGACCCCAAACACAGGAACGGTTCTGCAGGTGGAGGACACACATTTTTTCCTCCTCATCTTTTGTTGACTGCTTTTCCATAGTTTATCATTTGACTGGGGTCACTGTCACTACTGGTAGCATAAGGAGATACCTGGACCCTACAGAGACCCTACAGAGTCCAATTCAACCAGGACGGCACATCAATACATGCCATTGCCTGAAGGTTTGCTGTGTCTGCCAGCACAGTATCAAGAGCATGGAGGAGATTCCAGGAGACCGGCAGTTGGACAGGGCCGTCGGAGGTCCTTAACCCATCAGCAGGACTGGTATCTGCTCCTTTGTGCAGAAGGAACAGGATGAATACTGTCAGAGCCCTACACAGTGACCTCTAGCGGGCCACTGGTGTCAATGTCTCTGACCAAACCATTAGAAACAGACATCATGAGGCCTGAGGGTCCAACATCCTCTAGTGGGCCGTGTGCTCCTTGCCAGGCACCGTGGAGCTTGACTGGCAATTTCCAGAGAGCACCAGAATTAGCAGGTCTGGCGCTCTGTGCTGTTCACAGATGAGAGCAGGTCCACTCTGAGCTCATGTGACAGACATGAAAGGGTCTGGAGAAGCCGCAGTGAACGTTCTGCTGCAACATTGTTCAGCATGAGGGGTTTTGTGGGTCAGTGTTGGTCTGGGTGGGCAGATCCATGGAGGGACACACAGTCCTGTACAGGATAAACGATGGCACCCGGACTGCCATTAGGTATCAGGAAGAAATCCTTTGACCCACTGTTGGACCCTTTGCTGGTGCAGTGGGTCCTGGGTTCCTCCTGGTGATGATAATGCCCGACCTCATGTGGCAAGAGTATGCAGGCAGTTCTTGGAGGATGAAGGAATCGAAACCACTGACTGGCCTCCACGCTCATGAATGAATGGTTGTGTGTTCATTTTAACGATTTCAGTGCTGATTTTAATGTTAATTTAAACGATTTCAGTGTTGATTATAATGTCCTCATTAATGTTCATATGTTGATGTGTTAAAGTGAAAGGGACTATTCTTGTTGTGTTGTGAAATGCTGCACAGCACAACATCATTCAACTTCTGCGTTTCACTCATACACACAAGTGCAGCAGGGGACAGATATTGAAAGCACCTGGGAAGCAGTGATGGGGACAGTACCTTGCTCAAGGGTACTTCAGGACAACCTAATAATCTGGAACCCACAACCTTCTGATTCTGGGGCAAACTCATTAGCCACTAGGCCACCGCTGCCACTTTAATGAACTAAATGTTGATTTTAATGTTAATTTGAATGATTTTAATGTTGATTTAATGGTCATAGGTTGATTTTAAATAGCTAAATGTTGATTTGAATGATTTCAGTGTTGATTTTAATGATGTTAATCTATTTTTCCTTCTGCTTTTCTGTTCTTCATCAGGTGGTGCTCCCTCTGTCGTGGGTGTTTTAGAGATGCCCCAGTGCTGCTCAGAAAACACAGAGGTCAGTTTCGGAAGGGTCGATGTCGAGCGATCGTTGAACAGTTAAATAACGACTCTACCCACAACGTTACTGCTCAGATTAATATTCATGATTCATTCTGTTCTGTTTGACATGAATGCTCCTTTGACTTTTTTTCAGTTCGACGAGGACAATTCGTTCGAAAACCAGAACTCTGTCTCTCAAACTGACCCAGCAGCCGCCGCCAGGCCTGAACAAGTCTATGAGACGATTTTCACGGCTACCACAAAATACCAGGCGACAGAGAATGTATATAGTGTTGCAAGAAGGAGCAATAACTGTACTGCCTCCATGACTCAATTCCAGCTCTGTAATATCTAAACTCTATAAAATCATTCTGCCTCCTCGGGCACTTCGAATAGCTGCTTCCTGCTGGATGGTGTGTGTGGGTGAAAAGCAGAGAGTGTGTTTCACTGTGTGCTGTTTCACGATGACAATTAGTCACTTTCGCTTAATTTTTCGCTTAACTTTCTTAATTTTTCACTTTTCTTGTTTTAGATCCATTTATATTTATAATAAATAAATAATAGAAATAAGTTTTTAAAAAAAAGACCACGAAAACATCCCTTTCCTGCAAAGATAATAAGAGAAGTGTGTGTGTGTGTTTGTTTAAAAATGTAAAATATGTAATGTGCTCTAACAGACACTAGAGGGAGCTGTATCACACTAAACCACAACAGCAGAGTTCAGATATGAAAATTAAATAATTTTTTTCTCTTTATTTTTTAAGTAAAAAAATACATTTATCTCAATCTTGTGTATTTACATTAAAAACAACTTAATTAGTAAATATTTACATCATTGTTTTACAGTAGTCCAGCTTCAGTAGTGAACATTACAGTAATTACATTGTTATTACATATATAATAATGCACTACTCCATGGTAACTACAGAGGCACTTAGACTAAGAGTTATTAAAATCAGTTCAGTGAAAGTAAAATGAGTGCAGTGCATAATGTAAGCTCCAGGATTTTATTTTAAACTGCTGTAAATTGCTGAGGGATTGTCCACAGTGTCCTCATTATATCTGTTGGTAAAAAGGAAAGTCTTGTTATAACAAGCACATAAAATACATAAAAGTATTTTATTAAATGTAGTTTTGGCTCACAGAGACATGCGAGGTGGCATTTAATTTTCACAAAAACTGAAGCTGCACTGAAATGAACAACATGCTGGTTTTAAATCTGGTTTAAATGATTTAAGAGCGAATGAAAGCATACATCTCACCTGTCGGTGGACGTAGGGCGAAACATGATGCTGGAATACTGAACATCATCTTCTACCTCCTCTTCAGCAAAAGAGGAAGGCGGTTCTACCGGAGAGCTCTCAGCTTTCCCGCTATCTTTCATTTTCGTGTACAAAATGTTGGCGTAAAGGTCTTGACCATCTGAACTGTGCAGGTCTGCTTCACTGGTAGCAGATCCAGCTACTGTGGTGATGTGTTCCTCAACCTGGAATGTGAGAAACAGATGCTGCAAAAGACTTTAACTCTAAGAAGTTGGATGAGTTTGTTTAAAGAAAGACTTCAGCATAATGTAGCAAAGCCTCTGGAAGTGACTCTTCAAGAACCTAGAGCAAAGAACCTTAATATCATCATAAAGGTCTTTAATTTAAGAGATGCTTCATGGCCACACGTTCTCATTCGCAGAATGCAAAATCTTTTTATCTTTATCTTCAAAACACTTCCACCCGGAGGAACAGAAAAGAACAGTGTTTAAACTTCTTAATCCCAGGAAGTCCAGCTCTGCTCCTGGAGGGTTGGTGTCCACCAGAACACACAATCTGACCTACTGCTTATCATACGTTTCCATTTCTTCCAGTCCTCTGCATCTTCCTCTTTCACAACGTCCACCTGCCTCCTGTCCTCTCTCTCCACATCATAAACCTCCTCTTTCTGCTTCGTCTTCTCCTCTTTCCTGGCAGCTCCATCCTCAACATCATTCTCCTGATATACTGTTCGTCTTTCCTCTGGACATGTCCAAACCAACGCAGTCTCACTTCTCTGACTTTGTGTCTAAATCGTCCTACTTCAGGTAGTGCTCTATACTTTTCCCTGATCCTCGTCCCTTCCGACACAAATCTCATCATCTTTAACTCTTCCAGCTCTGCTGCCTGTCTTTCCCTCAGTGTCCCCGTCTCCAACCCGTACAGCATAGCTACCAACTCGTAAGCCGAAATTTCCCTTCATTCTTGCCGGGACCTTTCTGTCCAAGATCCCTCCAGCCACCCTTCTCTACCCATTCCCACTCTTCCACATTCCCCACTGATCTGAATTGTCAATGTGTCCAATAAAATCAAATACAGTTTTGGGATCTTGCGGACATCATAAATATAATTAACACCAATGTTCTTTGAGAGCTCAAACCGGCAAATACTGGGTAGAGCTCCACTTACCTCATAGGACTCTTCAGCCTTATTGACTCTTCTTTTATTTCTGGAGTTAAGAAAGAGAGAACGTCCCATTATCAATGGTATTTGAACTTTCTTATAATTTTGTCTTAAAGAATCTGAAAGTCTGGGAGCTGTTCAGGATTTGTAAGGACAATAATACTCTGTACACACTATAAAACAAAGAAGGCAAATGAATACCGTATTAATAAACAGCTGAAAACAAAGAGGAAAAACACTCCACACCCAACTGCAGTGAGCGTTTGAAGAAGAGTATGATGAACCTCTGCAGGAACTGTGATGACAGAAAAGAGCAAATGATATTTTTAAATCAGTTTATTGTTAATTTGCATAGTTGTCTGAATTGCTCTTTTGCTACCTTTGACTGATAATCTCACGGCTGTCGAATTCTGAGCTCCGTGTTGATTCTGAGCTTCACAGTAATACAGTCCAGAGTCTGCAGCTTTGACTTTTATGAGACTAAAACTGTGTCCAGATCCTACAGGTGAGGCTCCACCTTCTTTATACCAGGTGTAGTTCTGCACAGGTGGGTTTCCATCACTGCTGCAGTTCAGAGTCACTGAACCGCCCTTCACCATTTCACCAGAAGAACTCATGGACACTGAGACGTTCTTTGGAGGATCTAAGCATAATTTCAAAATTTTTCAGAATGACTTCAGAACAGCTTTTCATATTTGAAGGTACACTCCTAAACTTTAGGAACAATTATTAATAATAATAATAAAACTCACATCTGACTGTGAGATGTTGTTCAGGAGAAGGGAGATGTTCATGTCCTCTTACAGCACATCTATAACTGCCTGTATCCTCACTGCTGACTGCCTGCAGGTGGAGCTGCTTCTCCTTGATGCTCTCTGTGTTTGAAGGACGTCCATTTTTGTACCAGATGAATGTTGGATCAGACAGACTGCAGGTAGTGTGACAGGTCAGAACTGCTGTTTCTCCCTCTGTCACTTCTTCAGGAGCTTCCGCATGAAGCTCTATGGCAAATTGGGATTAATTAGAAAACAAGTTTTGATCATTTCTGGATGTCAAATAAACATGAAGGATATAAGGTATATGTAACTGAAAAAAGTGAAAAAGTGAAAGTGACAACCCTTGTCATTGCGAGGTCATGGCACAGCACACATGAACCACAACGAAATTGGACCTCTGCATTTAACCCATGCACACTCAAACCCGTGCAGCAGTGGGCAGCTATTGAAAGCGCCCGGGGAGCAGTGATGGGGACGGTACCTTGCTCAAGGGTACCTCAGGACAACCTATTGGGAAGGGGTTTGAACCCCTGATCCTCCGATCATGCGGCTAACGCCCTAACCGCTAGGCCACCGCTGCCCACTGAAGCTAGTTTCTTGAAATATTTCAATTTGCAGACAAACACAGAATGAAAAAAATGAGTCAAAGGCAGGGACATGATGGTGCCTTATGGTTAAAAGATGGGATGATTTAACTCACCAGTAACTCTGAGTGTAACTCCAGGAACACCAACCCATCTTTCACCTTCTGTATTTGTTATGATTCTGAAGCGGTACTGATGTTCATCCTTCTTCATGAGATCACTCAGTTTGAGGGAGAAGTGTTTCTGTTCATCATCTAAATACTGAACCCTGCCTGAATAATCTGATTCATTACTCAGATCAGTCGGCTCCACCCCTTCAACTTGGTTTTTATTTATGAACCAAAACCTCTTATCCACCGTGAGACCCTCTGGGTGTGTATAAGAGACGTTCATAAACACTGTGGACCCGTTTAAAGCACAGATTTCCTGCTGGTTGTACTTCATGCTCCACTCTGTTCCAGAAGAACCTGAAACACATGATGAATGAAAGATCTGATCACAGAGACTGGAGTCCAGAAGACACTCAGAGTTCCTGTCGTTTACAGCTTCACTTCTCTCCTCTTGAAGTGCAGCAGTTACTGTCCAACACTGAGCACTCTAATTAAAGAGTGTGATCAAATGAATGATTCACTAGAACTACACTCTCAACCTCCCCAAAATGCTTCCAGTTGTGAAGGCAATCAGATGTCACAGGTTTGTATAACTAAGTTGGAAACAGTCACACTGTAACACTAACCAAAATCTGCTTAGTAAGAATTTTAAAAATATTACCTAGATTTTTAGAAGTAAGCATTAATATTCTGCCCTTAAAATCTCCATAAACATTTTAAAACTAATCAGAAAGTCCACTTTATGTTCCACTTTATCTTCAAACTAACCCTCAGATGGAAATGATAAAGTGTGACTTTATATTACTTTATATATAAACTGAATATTAAGAAACACAAACTTAGAGGCTTATTTCATCTTGAAACTGCCTTATTTACACATTTACCCACCAGTCTGAAGAGACTGAATGCTGATTTCAACCCTGACTCACAAAATGTTACTTCTGGATGCACAGAATTTTATTTCTCAAGTTAATTTTCAGTGGGTTTCTCCAGCTTGAACGAATCTCTTCAAAAATAGTTTTGCACTGGGGAAGTGCAAAAGAAGCACTTTTTGCAACGTCTGGGGCTTTAAAAGAGGTCAATTTTTTAAGCAAGATCGATGAAAGTATTCTTAAAAATCAGAATTTCACACTTGTATTTTTTTTACTTTTTACTTGTATGATTTTACTGCAAAAAAAATAGAATTCTTAGAGACTAATCTCAAAAACAAGGGCTGAAATCAGTTCATTTTACTTGATGAAAGTTGTCTTTTCTGCAGAATAGGTGCACAAATACACTCTTGCACTCCATTTTAAGTGACTACAATGAAGAGTTGACCCCATTTTGAGCCAAACCACAAAGCACAAACAACTCAGCAGGCTTTAAGGGGCGAATGTGGCCTATTTTGCATCTCAGCAACTTTTTTTTTGTTGCATTTGCATTCATTGTTGCAATAAGTTTATCTGAAAGGAGTCGTTTTGAAGAGTATAGACTCACCCAATATTGTAAACAAAGTGACGAGGGCGATTCGGAGAATCTTGAAACAAATCTGCAATAAAAACATTCACTTTTTTCTTTTTACTTTGTTCAAAACCATTGTTTCAGAAGTCAAGATCTTCAGTGTATAACATCTTTTGTCAAAGTCATCATATTTGGTCCCTCAGTTAAATGCATGCTCCGCATTTCAACATAGATTTCCAGATCTACTATTCATGATCTTCAGTTAATAGACCAATTGTGATGTTTAGAAGATTGTGTTCATGGATATTGTTAAACACGATTTCAGACAGTTTCAAAATCTTTAAGAATTTGAATTTATTACTTTTATTTAAGCGCAGGTTGAGCTACGATGTGAGAAAAATATTTCAGACTTACCATGTTAGAACGAGTCATTTTCTGGAGTTCAAATAAAAGACCAACGTGGATGAACTGCATGTGGTGAGAGCGCATGTTATGCTAATCGTGGTCTTCCTCTTTCTATGTGCATGGGCCTCCACCGCATGCGCAACATTACCAAACCCACCTCATTATGTATCTTCTCAATGTTCATAAAACATTTGTTGCACACTAGTCTGAAAAAATGTGCAATATTTAAAAACTATAGTTTTACTATAGTTTTTTAAAAGGAGTTAAAGGACCCTCATGAACATGCTTAGTCCCTGATTAAGTCTCATTACATGAAAACCATCAATAACAGAGCTTAACTGGTTAAAAAGGCTTTATACTACAAAGCACAACTTGGAGATTAGGCTTAAAATAGCAGGCCCAGACTCAATAAAGCTAGCATGTTTATACGGTGTACTGTAACAAGGCTAGCGTGTCATTAGGGCCCTAAACGCTATCATGGCTATAAGGTCAACTTTCAAAACATGGTTATTATGTAAAAATAGCATGTTTATAAGGCTATGTAAAGTTAAATGATTATAAGACTCTGAATAACAAAGCTAGCATGGCTATAAGGATTTAAACCTAATACGTGACTTTAAGGCCCCAGTTTTCAAAACATGGATGTAAAATATGATAAAATTAATTCATAAAGCTCTATAAGGCTAGCATGACTATTAGACTCTAAATATCAACCTTGGTGCAACTATAAACTTGTAAACAACAAATCTAACATGGCTAATATAGTACTGTAAATAATGCTAGCAGCGCTAACTAGGCCCTAAGTGTTAAAGCTACTGTGAGGAGAAGACTTTAGAGCTAGCATGGCTATAAGGTTCGAAGGTTTTAATATATATGAAACTAAAAACTAGTGGGTATAATTGAAAACAGGATGTAAGGCTCTAAAGAGAGTTAGCATGACTGTAAAGCTCTGAGTTAAAGTTAGGATGTTAGTATGTCCTTGAGGCTTTTAATTAAAATATGGCCTTGCTATGAAGCTTTAGATATGAAACTTAGCATGGCTATTAGATTCAGAGTATCAAAGTTGGTGTGGCTTTAAGGGTGTATGCAAAAAATCTAACGAGGTTATAATACTGAAGAGTAAAGCTAACAGTGCTACAAAGGCCTAAATATTAATGCTAGTGAGCCGGGAAAGCTCTACAGTTAGCATGGCTTGCTAAAAGGTTCAAAGTTATTAAGCTATAAAACTAGTGGGTTTAACTAAAATATCAAAACTGGCTGTAAGGCTCTAAAAATAGCTAGCATGGCTGTAAAACTGCAAGGTAAAGTTAGCATGTTAGCGTGGCTATAAGGCTTGAGGTAACAAAGCTAATATATCATTAAACCTTTTCATTTAAAAGGTAGCTTAGCAACAAGACTTTAAATAACAAAGCTATCAAGGTTTATAAGGCTTTAAATGAAAGGTGAGCTTTAATATAAGGCTCTGAATTGTTAGTATAGATATGAGGGTCAACGTTTAAGCCAGCATTGCTACAAGACTTTAATTAGAAAGCTAGCATGGCTATAAAGCCTTTTAACAAAATAAGCACGGCTGCAAATAAAGCCAGTGTGGCTACTGTTTAAAATGATCTAAATTAACTCATTAAGCTTGGAATGAATCTCAAAAAGTATACAATAAAATATGGAGCAACCACAAAATGGATGGAAGGTGCTATAAACCTTTTACTATAAACAAAAAAAAAAAATTATTAAGTGTGTGTGTGTGTGTGCGTGTGTGTGTGTGCACGTGTGTGTGTGTGAGTGCATGCGTGTGTGTGTGTATGTGTGTGTGTGAATTTGTGTGTGTGTGTGTGTGTGTGTGTGTGTGTGTGTGTGTGTGAATGCATGTGTGCACATTTGTTTGTGTGTGTGCGTGTGTGCACATGCTGATCTGGTCAAACTTTGCCCCTTGGTGTTCATCTAGAAGAACAACAACAAGTTTTTTTTTTTTTAGTGCCTTTCGTGAACCCGATAGAAGAGGAGGATTAGCAAGGAAAGGAAGAACAAATGGATTCTGGATTTACTTTGCAAAGAAAACAACAAACAAACTGAAAGTGACAAATGTGTCATCATGAAAACACAGCACAGCACATATTGTACCACAATGAAATGCATCTTCTGTATTTAAGCCACACACACCATGCAGGAGGGGACAGCCATATCCGGCGCCCGCAGAACAGTGATGTGCCAGTACCTTACTGGTTCTGTCTTCGAACCCAGGACCTTACAATCTAAGGCATTAGTCCTTTTCACTAGGTCACCAAAGCCCGGCATTGCAATAATAAGCATTGCAGTAATCAAGTCAAGATGTAATAACAAGGCATGAATGAGCATTTCTGCTTCTTCAGTGCTGAGTGCAGGACGGACACAAGAGATAAGAGACAAGAAGTCTGTGGTCTTCAAAGGGTAGTGCAGAAATAAAAGATAACTCCAAAGTTGCTTACAGAGGGAGATGGCTTAATAGCATTTAAATCATTGACAAGATCTGGGGTTCGAGAGATCGGTTTAATTAAATTTTAGTAAAGAGTAAAAGATTTTCATCAAAGTTCTCTCAAAGCTTCCAAATCATTTATTTTTCTCTACAGTGTTGAGCATTTCCTTTTTTGGTTTCTTTTAATACAGGCAGAGCCCTAGTGGTTTGAAACGAGGCCCCTGGATGGGAAGGTCATGGATTCAAATTCCAGACCAGTAGGTTGCCCTGAGGCACCCTTGAGCAAGGTACCGTCCCCGTCACTGCTCCCCAGATGCTGGACATGACCTGCTGCACGGCGTGGGTGGGATGAATGCAGAGAAGCGTTTGGTTGCGGTTCCCTTTGCGCCGTGTTTCACGATGACAAATATCTTCTTTCACTTCACAAAACATTTAGCCAGTTTTTGATTTTCCATTATTTCTTGCCGAATCCCTTTAAGGTCAGCCTAGAGCTTTCTGTCGACCTTTACTGGTCTTTACTGGTCTGTCATTTTATGTATCGGCTTAAATGTGACAATGTAATCCTTGCTTTGTGTGACTGTGTGTGTGGCTGAGATTCTAAAGCTAAGATTCGTGAGAGCCTCCTTGTAGAAATCTTCAGCGTGACAAGTATTGCCATTCCTCATATTCACCGTGTGGGAGACAAGCCGTGGGCATACTTCTGCTTTCTTCGGCACTCCAGCACAAGCATACGTCACATGCCGATTCTCAGAATTTTTAAGCTGCAAACATGTGCCTGGAACTGTGTGTAAAAAAGGAATGCACATCAGGCTTGACTGGATGTGGAGGTTTAACTTTAAGGATGAAATGCACATTTCAAATTGATTTATTGTTGATTTTTTAGCTGATGCAGAAAATGTGAGCTGGGTGTAAGAAGTAGGCCAAAAGGAGAAGAGAAAGAATGGCCGTGAGAAAAATAAAGCATTTCTTAGACAGTTTCACAATCCCAGGTTTCAAAGCCTTAAACTTGCCACACATAAACAAGCTCAGACGAGTACAATGCAGCGAGACAGGCCTCGTCTTTCCATGTGTGGCAAAACACATGGATCCATCCGTGTGTCTAACCATTTGTCTAACCATGTGTGTTTGAGCAGGCCTCTAACTGATGTTTATAACCATAAATGTCATAAACCTTCTTTGACTGATCATGTGTATCTGACTTTGTGGGACTAACCATGTGTCTAACCATGTGTCAGATATTTCTGTCCAATTAGGTATCTATGTCTCTGGGATCTGTAAAGTGAAAGTGACTTTTGGTCTTTGTGAATGCGCAACAAAATGCATCCTCTGCTTTCAACCCATATACACTGTGGAGCTTGGGGCAGCCATATCCAGCACCCAGGGAGCAGTGATTGGGACAGTACCTGGCTCATGGGTACCTCAGGGCAACCCATGACTTTCTAATTCTGGAGATAAGACCCTAACCAGTGTCCCTGTGGCCACTGGGGTCCTTCACATTCACCGTCAAGGCCATGATCCGACTTTAACCTTCTTTCTTGACAGTAATAATCAAGCAATATGACACATCTCCTCTTCTCAGAATGTCAAGTTCTGCCCACTTTGAACACCCACTTTTCAAAAAAAGAGGAAGGCCGAGACGCTTTTCATCCCAGCTCCTCAGAGCTGGAATGAACTTCCCCTTGTAGTCAAAATTGCTAAGTCACTTCTTGTTGTCTAGTGTCCTATGTTGTGTCTGTTGACAATAAAAATCCTACTTGAAAATGACAATAAAATCCTACTTGACTTGACTTGACTTCAAGCATCATGTGAAGACCCCTGTTCAAGGAGCACATAGAGGACTAGCCTTACACTTATACAGTATCGGTATCAACAAATCTCCTTACTATCTCAAGAAAAGAAAAAGAAACCCTTGCCTTCTAGTTTTTGAGGTATGTTAGCATAGAAGTTGAGTTTTTGACTTCTTATGTATATAAGCATGTCCTACCATGAGCCATATAAGTGGTGTTCCACTCCTCACAGTGGGTAGCCCTTCCACCTCCCGACAAGAATGCCCTGGGTTCGATTCCCAGACAGGGCAGTCTGGGTTCTTCTGGATTGTGAATGAGTGTGTCTAATATAATCAGCCAGTCCATCCAGACTTCTTCAAGAGTTAATAAAGCATTTGTTACAAATTTCTATTCAGAAGAAATGTTTCCGAGCCAATCATCAAGTACAACTTGAGCAACATCAAAACTTTTGGTCGTTTTATTAGAAATATTTTAGACAGTTTGGTTTACAGTGGTCTTCGCTTACTAGTACATATAACACATTTCATACAAATGACAAACGTTTTTAAGTTTTATATAAAATTGAACATAAAATATTAGACATTTCATTCCATGAAAGTTGCTGCAGTGACTCGAGAGTAAACTTTAAAAATAGTATGATTCCTTCTTCTTTACCAGTACATTCATATTTCTATTGTAAATTAATTCTATGTAGATTAATTAATGCTTTAATGAACTGGATTGGTTGGTGTTGGTGTTTTGGCTCTGGGAGACTGAATCTGACTGGTTCTCATTGAGGCTCCGACACATTGGATCTGATTGAATGGTGTTGGCATTTAAACACTGGTGAACTGAATCTGATTGGCTCGTGTTGGGCGTTAGGCTCTCGTACATGGGATCTGATTGGCTGCTGTTGGGGTTGAGAATCTGATACACTGAATCTGTTTTCCTGTGGTTGGGATTTAGACTCTGATAGACTGAATCTGATTGGCTGGTTCTGGGGTTTCGGTTCTGGTGGACCAAATCTGAATGAATGTCATTGGGGATTTGATAGATTGGATCTGGTTGGTGGGATTTAGGATTAAGACTCTGGTAGCCTGAATCGGATTGAATGGCATTTGGGTTTTGGTAGACTGAATCTGATTGGTTGCTGTTGTGAGTTAGATTCTGGTAGGAAGAATCAGTTAGGTTTGCACTGCTGTCAGAACTCTGATGGAGTGAATCTGATTTCATGGCACCATGTTTTATAGTTTTATTAACTGATTCCAATTGGCTGGTGCTTGAATTTACCTTCTGATTAACTAAATCTGATTTTCTGATTTTAGAAGTTTGGACTGAGGTAGTCGGTGCCTGAGTTTAGGATTAGGAGTCTGGTAGGTGAATCTGATTGGCGAGCAAGGTTAGGTGTGCTGCTGCAATACATCCCTGATTGGCTGGTATTTGGGTTACTCACCAGGTGGACTCATGGTTACATAGGGATTTACTTTCAGTGGATCATTTCCCAGCCGGTTGTGTCTATTTGAATGAATGCAACAGAAGTCAGATCAGAGAAAAGAATTTTAATCTAGAAAGTTCTTAATATTCAGTTCTTCACTTACTTCCTGTGTTCTCAACTCTGAGGTGTAATCATTGTAAGATAATCTAAGGAAGAAAGATAAAACATTTTTTTAATTTAGTTTAGACATTTGTTTGTGTGTCTGTGTGTGTGTGTGTGTGTGTGTGTGTACTAGAGACCTTCTGATGTTCTCTTATTCCTCCATCTTTTGATGAGAAGTGCTGCGATGCTGAGAAAGATTCCTGAGAGCAGCACAGAAAGACACACAGTCAGTTTGATGAAACCTGCAATCAGAGATCACTTCATTCAGTCCAGAGTCAGTAAACCTGAATCTTCTCCAAACTTTAAACACACAATAAACAGCAGGTTTTATTACCATACGAGCTTTAACAGTCTGTCTGTCTGTCTATGGTGTGTGTGTGTGTGTGTGTGTGTGTGTGTGTCTTCTGTCCTACATTGTCATTTTTGAAGTAAAATTAGAGTTTAGGAACGTAAGATGAAGATGAAGCTGCAGGTGATCTCACCTGTGGAAGGAGGCGTCTGAGAGGGATCAGGGTGCTCAGATGTTCTGACTGTGGATGCTGGTGTGTAATGGGAGACAGTTACTTCTGAAGAACAGAACAGACACAGCTTTCTAAAGTGCCTGCAGTAAACTGGATATCTGACCTGAGAGCTGGGATAGACCCTACTACCAGCTTAGTCTATGCAAGATCGTTACCAAGATCTTTGCTGATGTGTTTCCTGTCCCCACTTGTTCCTTTCCTGGAAGTGGCAGGATTTATGCTAAAGCAATTCTGAGTTATCAGGTTAATGCAGAAATGGGAAAAACCCTCTTCCTGTCCAGATTTTCTGTAATTCTCAGATCATTCCAAATGTCCATGAACATACAGAAGATGAAAAACCTGTCTAATCACTTCCTGGAAGAAAAGAAGGCAGAATAAGCACATACCTGTGGTGGGAACATCTGGCTGATGTGTGGATCGTGTCAGCAGGGGGATGGAGAGTATGTGTAGTGAGGGACGGTAGTAAAGGGACCTGAACAATGAAGAGATATAATAGAAATTCTTGAACTGTCTTTCTGTATAACCAAACTTTATCTTTGGCACCAAAAAGTTTAACCTGTTAAGCAGGATGGGCAGGATTAGAAATGAGTATATTAGAGGGACAGCTCAGGTTGGACATTTTGGAGACAAAGTTAGAGAAGCAAGTTTGCGTCAGTTTGGACACGTCCAGGAAAGAAGGAAAAGAAGAAAAACTATTAGCGCATTGCACTGAATAACAACATTCTTATGTTTACTTACTTTAACAAAAAAAAAAAAAAAAAGAGAGCCATTACATATGGTTACCATGACGACACCATCATTTTTTTTTTTTTTTAAGAGTGACTGAGAACAGTGGTAGATTTTTTTCAATGGGCTTCGCAGTGCTAATCTACTTCTTCTTTTTCTTTCGGCTGCTCCTTTTTAGGGGTGGCCACAGTGGATCATACGTTCCATTTCTTCCTGTCCTCTGCATCTTCCTCCTTCAGCGACCTTCAAAGCATGTCCTCTCTCACCACATCCATAAACCTCCTCTTTTGTCTTCCTCTCTTCACAGTGCTAATAGATACTAGCAATAAATAGTAAACATTGCTGCTTGCACTGTTTACTCTCATCCCTCGTTGTGATGCAGATGTAAATACGACCAATTTGATGAAATGCATTAAGTTATTAAAGCCACCCAACGATACCTGTCTTTCAAGCACTCTGCCTTCCTGATGAACAATATTTTAGACTGGACTGGACAGATTGGGTTACGCTAATCCTAGAAACAAGTCAGCAAGTCTGTTAATGTATAACTGGAATCCCTTGTAGACACCAGTGCAATACCTCACCCTCCCTGGAAACACTCAGAGCAGGGTATGTAAAAAGAGTTAGGCTTTTCCTTTCCTGTCCACCATTTATTTGTTTTTATTTATTCTAGTAAAAGATCTACTTTCTTTCAATCCAGTTACTCATACACTCTGCATTAGAGGCGTTACTGCAGAAGAGTGTGAAGCCAAAACGTGTGAAGATAATACAGGAGATAAGTTGATGAGTAAGCATGTATGTTCTCTCACTTAATGACATTGTCTTCTTCTTCTTCTTCTTCTTCTTCTTCTGGCTGCACCCTTTTTAGGGTCCCCACATTAGATTGTCAGTCTCCATTTCTTCTCATTTGGAACTGGGCCTCAGGATTGGAAGGTCTTGGGTTTGAATCCCAGACCTGTAAGTTGCCCTGAGGTCCCTCGATCAAAGTACCGTCCCCATCACTGCTCCCTGATTCTTGGTGGCTTGAGCTTGTGTTTCAATGTGGAGTGCTGTGCTGTGTCTTCAAAATTACAAATAGTCACTCCTTCCTCTTCTCCTATTGTCTTGACCATCCTCAACATCTTACTCTCGATATCCTCCTCATCTCTCCTCTGGACATGTCCAAACCAGTACAATCATCTCTCACTCTCTACAAAATGTCCAACCTGACATAGAATCTTCTCATCGTCTCATTACCATAGCAGCCATAAGTAAACAATGTGACATGTAAATGGACATCAGTGGGTTTAAAGACTTACACACTTTTTTCAAATGTTTCCTGAACTGGACACACAGACATGTGAAGAGAAATGAACGGTTCTATTAATCACACACAACCTGCTTTGACTCACCCAGTTTAACCAGTAACAGAATCTCTGTGTAAATATCACGACGCGGAAAGGATCTCTGAATCCCACACCAGTATGTTCCTCCGTCCTCTGTTCTCAGATCAGTGATGGTGACGGTGAAGACTCTGGCTGCTGTGTCGTCATCCAGAATCTCTGATCTTCAGTAGATCCAGACTGAACAGGGTGTGCTGGCCCAGTCGTCCCGGGGAGAGTGGGACATTCACCTCTGCAGAGATACTTTACAGTGCTTTCATATCCAGACTCGTAGGAGCATTTAATCTGGACCGTCCGTCCTCTGTGTCCAGTTACAGTGTTTACCGCTCCGACTCCGCCTGTGAAGCAATAAAAGTACTTTATTAGTGATGAACAACTTTCTCAACCAGTACCAAGAAAGCTGCACATGAAAAGAGCTGGGTTCAGACTCGTTCAACAGCTCCTGCAAATCTGTCATGAATGGATGTTGTAGATCACAAATCACTGAAAGGTTCAGAGAAATGTTGTACAGAATCCTGTTTCACTGCTCCTCACTGTGTGTACACACTTAATACAAAATGAACTTTTACCCTGCACTCCTGTTCAACTACAACGCTGAGAAAGGAGTGAATTAGATTTTCAATAATGGACCAGTATGGACCAGTATGGTCCAGCCAGTATCCTCCAATCAAGTTCTGGTTCTTGAGTCAATGAGATTAAAAAAGAAGGAATCATTAAAAAACACTTGAAGAAGATGTAATCTACAGTTTTTATTCATCACCCTCTAAAACTCAACACAAACACAAGATGGAAACACTCACCTGGTACAAAGAAGCTGATGATGATGAAGGTCCAGATGATGGTCATGTTAAAAAGGTAGTTTGTTGACACTCAACAAAACAGTTTCTTAAACCCACACTACTAAGAGTCTATCATATTCGCTTTAAAGAAAGTGACTTGTTTTGAGCCTGCCCTCATCCACACACACACACACATAGACACACCCACAAACACACACACACACATGCATTTTGCTCAGACACACACACACACATATACACAAATACACACACACACACATATATGCTGACACACACACACAGTAACCACTTCCTCCTTAATGCCTGAAAAGAAGATGATGTGAGATCAGTGTTTTTGTTCTTAATCTGATGTCGTTGTCAGCAGAAGAGTGAGAGACTCCTGGATTAGTCAGTCTTCTACCAGAAGCTTACAGGAAAAGGTCTTTCATCAGAGCCAAGGGCGATCGGAAGCTCCACAATAATAACAGCAACAACAACAAAAATAATAATAATAATAATAATAAGTTTATTCCTTAAACCCAAGGTCCTTTACAAAGCTTTGTTGAAGGAGCTAAAAAAAAGAAAGTGGGGTTTTATCAGAAAACACAGAAAAAGCTGACACCAGGAACGCAGAGCGGGGTACCAGACTAGACACAGAACTTCAGAGACACCAGACTAGACACAGACTGAACATAGACTAGACACCAGACTAGACACCAGACTGAACACCAGACTAGACACCAGAAATTTCAGAGAGACACCAGACTGAGCACTGCAGACTGGGCACCAGGCCTTCAGACACCAGACTAGACACCAGACTAGACACCAGACACACCAAGACATAGACTGAACACCAGACTAGACACCAGAGACACCAGACTAGACACCAAGAATTTTAGACTAGACACCAGAGACACCAGACTGAACGCCAGACTGAACACCAGACTAGACACCAGGAACGCAGACTAGACACCAGAGACATAGACTAGACACCAGAGACACCAGACTGAGCTACAGAGACACCAGGGCCTTGCAGACTAGAGACCAAGACTAGACACCAGACTAGACACCAGACTGAACTTGCAGACTAGACACCAGACTAGAAACCAGACTAGACATCAGCAACACCAGAGACACCAGACTAGACACCAGAGACACCAGACTAGACACCAGAGACACCAGACTAGACACCAGACTGGAGCACCAGACTAGACACCAGACTAGACACAGAGACACCAGACACCAGACTAAACACTGAGCTAGCTAAACTTTCAGATACTCAGGCAGTCTACTAAGTTTTAGAATACAGCCAGTTGAGCTCAGGCACCAGCGACACAGACTAGACACCAGCAGCGACACCAGAGACACCAGACTGGAGCACCAGGGCACCAGAGACACCAGACTAGACACCAGGAGCACCCGGGCAGACACCAGAGACACCAGACTAGACACCAGAGACACCAGAGACACCAGACTAGACACCAGAGACACCAGCGACACCAGACTAGACACCAGAGACACCAGACTAGACACCAGAGACACCAGACTAGACACCAGACTAGACACCAGACTAGACACCAGAGACGCCTGGAGCCCAGACTCCAGCGACGCAGGCAGAGACACCAGGCGAACACCAGACTAGACACCAGACTGGGCACCAGAGACCATAGACTAGACACCAGAGACACCAGACTAGACACCAGAGACACCAGACTAGACACCAGAGACACCAGGAGCACCAGAGACACAGAGACACCAGACTAGACACAGAGACACCAGCGACACCCAGGCTGAACACCAGAGACACAGACTGAACACAGAGACACCCGGAGCTAGACTCCCGCGCGACATGAGCGAGACACAGGCGAGACACCAGACTAGACACCAGACTAGACACCAGACTAGGCACCAGAGACACCAGACTAGACACCAGCGAGCACCAGACTAGACACCAGAGACGCAGACTAGACACCAGGGCACCAGAGACATAGGGCACCAGAGACACCAGACTAGACACCAGAGACACCAGACTAGACACAGACTAGACTCCAGCGAGCACCAGGCCGAGACACCAGACTAGACACCAGAGACACCAGACTAGACACCAGACTAGACACCAGACTGAACACCAGACTAGACACCAGAGGAACACCAGAGAAACCAAACTAGACTTAATTTATTAGACACCAGAGCGACACCAGCGACACTAGCGACACCAGACTGAACACCAGAGACACCAGACTAGAAACCAGACTAGACACCAGACTAGACACCAGACACCAGACTAGACACCATGACACCAGACTGAACACCAGACGGAGCACAGAGACACAGAGACACCAGAGACACCAGACTAGACACCAGACTAGACACCAGAGAAACCAAACTAGACACCAGACTAGACACCAGCGACATCAGACTAGACACCAGCGACACCAGACTAGACACCAGACTAGACACCAGACTAGGCACCAGACTAGGCACCAGAGACACCAGACTAGACACCAGAGACACCAGACTAGACACCAGAGACACCAGACTAGACACCAGACTAGACACCAGAGACACCAGAGACCCCAGACTAGACACCAGAGACCCCAGAGACCCCAGAGACACCAGAGATACCAGACTGGGCCACTGGGAATGCCAGACTAGGCACCAGACTAGACACCAGACTAGGCACCAGACAGATCAGAGTGGAGTTCACATTTCTGACCCGCTGACAAACTGGAAGTTTTAGGCCTCGGATCTTGAAAGTGGATTAAATGTATGAAACTACATGCTCGCGTATTTTGGTTGTTTTATTAGAAATATTTTAGACAGTTTGGTTTACAGTGGTCTTCTTGGTCTTATAATTACATAACACATTTCAAGCAAATGACAAAAGTTTTTAAGTTTTATATAAAATTGAACATAAAACTTTGATTTATAAAAGTTGCTGCAGTGACTCAGAGTAAACAACTGAAAAATAATGATTCCTTCTTCTTTACCAGTACATTCATATTTCTATTGTAAATTAATTCTATGTAGATTAATTAATGCTTTAATGAACTGGATTGGTTGGTGTTGGTGTTTTGGCTCTGGGAGACTGAATCTGACTGGTTCTCATTGAGGCTCCGACACATTGGATCTGATTGAATGGTATTTGGCATTTTAAACACTAATTGAGAACTGAATCTGATTGGCTTGTGTTGGGCGTTAGGCTCTCGTACGGGATCCTGATTGGTTGCTGTTGGGGTTGAAGGCCTCGATACACTGAATCTGTTTTCCTGTGTGGTTGGTTGAAACTCTGAAATCAGACTGAATCTGATTGGCTGGTTCTGGGGTTTCGGTTCTGGTGGACCAAATCTGAATGCATGTCATTGGGGATTTGATAGATTGGATCTGGTTGGTGGGATTTAGGATTAAGACTCTGGTAGCCTGAATCTGATTGAATGGCATTTGGGTTTAGTGAGCTGAATCTGATTGGTTGCTGTTGTGAGTTGGGCTACTGGTAGGATGAATCAGTTAGGTCTGCACTGCTGTCAGAACTCTGATGGAGTAGTCTGATTTTGCTGATTTTAAATGTTGAGTTGTGAATCCAGTGCACAGGTTTAGAGTTAGGAGTCTGGTAGATTGAATCTGATTGGCTTGAGTATGGGTGGGTGTCTTCTTATATCTGAGTGGCTGGTATTTGGGTTCCCTACTCACACCAGAGTGGACTCATGTGGATTACATAGAGAATTTACTTTCAGGTGGATCAATTTCCTCCGGTTGTCTGTTGGACCAGTGCAGCAGAAATCCGAATCAGAAAGAATTTTTAATCAGAAAGTTCTTAATATTCAAGTTTCTTCACCACTTCCACCTGTCTTCTGTAACTCTGGGGTGTGTCATTGCGGAATAATCTAAAGGAAAGATAAAACCTTTTTAAATTTAGTTTAAACATTTGTTTCTGTGTGTGTGTGTGTGTGTGTGTGTACTAGAGACCTTCTGATGTTCTCTTATTCCTCCATCTTTTGATGAGAAGTGCTGCGATGCTGAGAAAGATTCTGAGCAGCACAGAAAGACACACAGTCAGTTTGATGAAACCTGCAATCAGAGATCACTCAAATTCAGTCCAGAGTCAGTAAACCTGAATCTTCTCCAAACCTTAAACACACAATAAACAGCAGGTTTTATTACCATAAGAGCTTTAACAGTCTGTCTGTCTGTCTGTCTGTCTATGGTGTGTGTGTGTGTGTGTGTGTGTGTGTGTGTCTTCTGTCCTCCATTGTCATTTTTGAAGTAAAATTAGAGTTGGAGTATAAGATGAAAGATGAAACTGCAGGTGATCTCACCTGTGGAAGAAGAGCGTCTGAGAGGATCAGGGGTGCTCAGTGTTCTGACTGTGGATGCTGATGTGTAATGGGAGACAGTTATTTCTGAAGAACAGAACAGACACAGCTTTCTAAAGTGCCTGCAGTAATCTGGATATCTGACCTGAGAGCTGGGATAGACCCTACTACCAGCTTAGTCTATGCAAGATCGTTACCAAGATCTTTGCTGATGTTTCCTGTCCCCACTTGTTCCTTTCCTGGAAGTGGCAGGATTTATGCAAAAGCAATTCTGAGTTAGCAGGAACCCAGCCACTAGGGATGCACCAACCAGTGTATTTCTTTGTGTCGGTCCAAGTACCGGGTAAATGGGGAGGGTTGTGTCAGGAAGGTCATCCGGTGTAAAACTTTGCCAAATCAATATGTGTACAATTAAACAGACATCCATACTGGATCGATCAAGGCCCGGGTTAACAACGACCGCAACAAGTGCTGTTAGCCTACAAGGTTCTGGTGGAAATTGGACTACTGTTAGAAGAAGAAGAAGAAGAAGAAGAAGAAGAAGAAGAAAGCTTGTCCAGAGGGAGGAGGAGAAAAAGAGGAGAGTAGAGTGGAAGTGAGGATATGGACCTTGAATCTAGGCAGCATGACTGGTAAAGGTAGAGAATTAGCTGATATGATGGAGAGAAGGAAGGTTGACATTTTGTGTGTGCAAGAGACTAGATGGAAGGGTAGTCAGGCCAATTGTACTGGAGGAGGGTTTAAACTGTTCTACCATGAATTGTGGATAGAAGGAGGAATGGGTAGAGTGTCATCTTGGGAAGGAAGAGTATGTGGAAGTGTTTGGAAGGGAAGAGGGTGTCAGGAGAGATTGATGAGTTTAATTTGGAAGTTGAAGGTGTGATGATGAATGTCTCATTAGTATATGCTCCACAAGTTGGTTGTAGAGGAAAGAAGAGAAAAATTCTGGAGTGAGTTAGACTATGAAGTGATAGAGAGTGTACCCAGGGGAGAGAGAGTGATGATTGGTGCAGATTTTAATGGTCATGTTGGTGAAGGGAACAGAGGTGATGAGGAGGTGATGGGTAGTCATGGTGTCAAGGAGAGGAATGCTGAAGGTCAGATGGTTGTAGATTTTGTGAAAAGGATGGAAATGGCTGTAGTTAATACTTATTTTAAGAAGAGGGAGGAGCACAGGGTGACGTATAGAGTGGAGGAAGATGCTCACAGGTGGATTATATTCTTTGCAGGAGGTCAGTCTGAAAGAGATCGGAGACTGCAAAGTAGTGACAGGAGAGTGTAGCTAAACAGCATAGGATGGTGGTCATGGGATGACCTTGGAGGTCAAGAGAGGAGAGAAAGTGAGGGCAGAGTCGGATCAAGTGGTGGAAGCTGAAGGAGGAGGACTGTAAGGTGGAATTCAGGCAGGAGTTAACACGGGCACTGGGAGGTGTTGAAGAGCTACCAGATTGCTGGAGAGGGCCCCCTACTGTAGAAGTGATCAGGCAGATGGCTAGGGAAATAATACTTGGTGTGACATCTGGAAGGAAGAGAGGATAAGGAAACACAGGTGGTGGAACCAGGGTCCAGGAGTGTATTCAAAAAGAGGAGGCAAAGAAGACAGCATGGGACAGTCAGAGAGATGAAAGTAGACAGGTGTACAAGAGATGAACATGGGCGAAGAAAGCAGTGGTGAAGACTGAGAAGATCAGGTGTTTGGTGGTGTATGAAGGTTGGACAGTAAAGGGAGAAAAGGACCTTTACCGATTGGCTAGACAGAGAGACAGATCTGGGAAAGATGTGCAGCGGAATCAGGGCGATTAAAGATAGAAATGGAAAGCATTACTCACCCGGGTGGACAGGCGTGTTGAGCAGATGGAAGGAATACTTTGAGGAGCTGATGAATGGAAGAAAAATGAGAGAGAGAAGAAGACTGGATGATGTGAGAAGAGTTAACCAGGAAGTGCAGCAAATAAACAGATGGAAGTAAGGGCAGCGATGAAGAGGATGAAAGAATGGAAAGGCTGTTGGACCGGATGACATACCAGTGGAAGTATGGAGATGTTTAGGGGAGACGGCAGTTGAGTTTCTGACCAGATTGTTTAACACAATCTTGGAAAGTCAGAGGAAGCTGAGGAGTGGAGACGAAGTGTACTGGTATCGATCTTCAAGAATGAGGGTGATGCACAGAGCTGTAGTAACTATAGGAGGATAAAGTTGATCAGCCACACCATGAAGTTATGGGAAGAAGTAGTGGAAGGACAGGTTGACGGACGGGTTAGACAGGAGTCTCTCCGTGGGCGATGATATTTGCTGATGATATTGTGATCTGTAGTGAGTAGGGAGCAACGAGGGGGCCTGGAGAGATGGAATGCTCTGGAGGGAGAGGAATGAGAGTGAGTGGGGGCAAAAAGACAGAATACATGAGTGTGAATGAAAGGGAGGAAAGTGGAGTGGTTAGGATGCAGGGAGTAGAGGTGACAAAGTTGGAGGAGTTTAAATACTTGGGATCAACAGTTCAGAGTAACGGCGAGTGTGGAAGAGAGGTGAAGAAAGAGAGTGCAGGAAAGCTGGATTTGAATGGGTGGAGAAGAGTGGCTGGAGTGATTTGTGACAGAAGGGTACCAGCTAGAGTGAAAGGGGAGGTTTACAGGACAGTAGTGAGACCAGCGGGTTGGAGCGGGTGGTGCTGATGAAAGACAGAAGAGGTGGGCTGGAGGGTGTCAGGTTAAAGATGCTGAGATGTTAGTTGGGTGTGTGAGAGGATGGACAGGATTAGAAATAGGTATAGCCAGAAGGGACAGCTCCAGGTTAGGCGTCTTGGAGACAAAGTTAGAGAAGCAAGGTTGCGTTGGTTTGGACATGTGCAGAGAAGAGATGAGATTATATCAGGAGGAGGATGTTGAAGATGGAGCTGCCAGGAAAGAGGAGAAGAGGAAGAATCAAAGAGGAGGTTTATGGATGTGGTGAGAGAGGACATGCAGGTAATTAGGTTTGAAGCAGAAAGTGAGAGGATCGTAAGAGAAATGGAGATGGTTTGATCCACTGTGGCGAGCCATAAACGGGAGCAGCCGAAAGAAGAAGAAAAGAAGAGTTATCGGGTTAATGCAGAAATGGGAAATACGCTCTTCCTATTTACATTTTCTATCATTTTCAGATCATTCCAAATGTCCATGAACATGCAGAAGATTAAAGGGTATACAATCTGCATCGCCTCCTGGAAGAAAAGAAGGCAGAATAAGCACTTACCTGTGGTGGGAACATCTGGCTTATGTGTGGATTGTGTCAGCAGGGATGGAGGAGAGTATGTGTAGTGAGGAATGGTGATAGGGACCTGAACAATGAAGAGATATAATAGAAATTCTTTAACTGTCTTTTCATAATATATAAATTTTTCTTTTTAACCTGTTAAACAAGGATGGACAGGATTAGAAATGAGCATATTGTGGTTGGACATTTTGGAGACAAAGCTGGAGAAGCAAGTTTGTATCAGTTTGGACATGTCCAAGAGGGAGAAGAGGATGGATTGAGATGGAGCAGCGGAAGAGGAAAAAGAGAAGACCAGGTTCATGAGCGTGGTGGGTGGTCGGTTTGAAGGAAGAGAAAGATGCAGAGGACTGGAAGAAATGGAAGCAGCGGGAGCAGCCAAAAGAAGAAGAAGAAGAAGAAGAAGAAGCTTATTAAACATTGTATATATAAGAATATTCTCATGTTTACCTATTTTAACAAAACAATTAGGCCAGGGTATGTAAAGGAGTTGGGCTTTTCCTTTTCCTGTCCATCATTTATTTGTTTTTTCTGTTTTATTCTAATAAAAAGTCTCACACTTTTCAATCAGTTACTCACGCACCCTGCATCAGATGCGTTTTTTAATAATAATAGTAATCCTTTATTTATAATCCCACGAATGGGAAATTTGTTCTCTGGGCATTTCTACCCATACGCAGCAGTGAACTATTGAAAGCACCGGGAGCAGTGATGGGGGCGGCACCTTGCTCAAGGCAACCTACTGGGAAGGGTTCAAACCCCAATCCTTCGATCATATTTGTAAGCCTAACCACTGAGCCACACAGCCCAACAGGAAAAGAGAAGAGTGTGAAGCCAAAATGTGTGAAGATATGCAGGAGATAAGTTGATGAGTAAGCATGTATGTTCTCTCTCTTCTTCTTTGGCTTTGTTTTGGCTGTGTGCACAGTAGAATGTCCATCTCCATTTCTTCTCATTAGGAACTGGGTCCCAGGACTGAAGGCCATTGGTTTGAATCCCAGAACAGGTTACCCTGAGTTACCCTTGATCAAGGTACCATCCCAGTCACTGCTCCCTGAGTGCTGGGTATCTCTCCTCTGGACATGTTCAAACCTATGCAATCGTCTCTCACTGTCTACAAAACGTCCCTTTCCTAATCCTGTCCATCCTCTTCGGTCCCAACATAAGAATCTTCTCATCATCTCATTACCATAGCAACCACAAGTAAACAGCTGCATCCCAGCATTGACATGTAATGGACATCGAGTGGGTTTAAAGGAACTTACACTTTCAATGTTTCTGAACTGGACACACAGACATGTGAAGAAATGAAGCGATTCTATTAAATCACGCCTGCTTTAGCTCACCCAGTTGCAACCAGTAACAGAATCTCTGTGTAAATATCCGCGGCCAGCGGAAGGATCTCTGAATCCCCACACCGGGTATGTTCCTCGTCACTCTGTTCTCAGATCAGTGGTGACGGTGAAGACTCTGGCTGCTGTGTAAGTCATCCAGAGAGAATCTCTGATCTTCAGTAGATCCAGACTGAACAGGGATGTCTTTAGTCATAAGGGGGTTAGTGCTACATTCACCTCTGCGGGAATGCTACATATCTTTCATATCCCGAACCGTAGGGCATTTTAATCTGGACCGTCCCTCCTCTGTGTCCAATTTCAGTGTTTACAGCTCGACTCTCACGCCTGTGAGCTTAATAAAAGTACTTTATTAGTGATGAGCAGGCTTTCTCAGCCAATAAGAAAGCTGCACATGAGAAAAACTGGAGACAGACTAGTTCAACAGCTCCTGCCAATCTGTCATGAATGGATGTTGTAGATCACAATCACTGAAAGGTTCAGAGAAATATTAGCTAGAATCTGTTTCATATCTCACTATTATTATTACACACTAATACAAAATGAACTTTTACCCTGCACTCCTGTTCAAGCACAACGCTGAGAAAGTGAAAGTGACAACACTCGTCATTGTGAAGATTAAATGAAGATTTATTCATCATCCTCTTAAACTCAACACAAACACGAGATCGAAACACTCACCTGGTACAAAGATGCTGCTGATGATGATGAAGGTCCAGATGAAGGTCCAGATGATGGTCATGTTAAAAAGGTAGTTTGTTGACACTTAGAAGAGCGGTTTCTTAAACACACACTGCAAAATTATCATGATCTTTAAAGAAGTATTGTTTTGAGCCACTAACCTCATCCACACACACACACACAGACACAGCCACAAACACACATGCATACACACTCACACACACGATCACACACACACACATATATATACGTACACACACACACACACACGCACACACATTCACACACACACATATCCTGCTCATTCACACACATACTCACACACACACATTCACACATACGCTCACACACACAGGCATATATACACAGACACACACACACACTCATACACACTCACACATACGCTGATACACACACACACACACACACACACACAGTTAACCACTTCCTCTTTAATGCCTGAAAAGAAGATGATGTGAGATCAGTGTTTTTGTTTTTAATCTGACTGATCAAGAGCTCTGCTAATAATAATAATAATAATAATAATAAAAATATGTTTATTCCTAAACCCAAGGTCGCTTTACAAACTTTATTTACCATAAAAAATAAAAAAAGAAAGTGGTTCATCAGGGAAACAAAAAGTAGAACACAGCGAGAAAAAGTAGAATTTTAGTAAATATATAAAAGGCTTAACAACAAAGACACCAGAGACACTAGAGATACCAGACTAAACATCAGAGACACCAGACTAGACATCAGCAACACCAGAGACACCAGACTAGACATCAGCAACACCAGACTAGACACCAGCAACATCAGACTAGGCACCAGAGACACCAGACTAGGCACCAGAGACACCAGACCAGGCACCAGACTAGGCACCAGACTAGACACCAGACTAGGCACCAGACTAGACATCAGCAACACCAGACTAGACACCAGCGACATCAGACTAGGCACCAGAGACACCAGAGAAACCAGACTAGACATCAGCAACACCAGACTAGGCACCAGAGACACCAGACTAGGCACCAGACTAGGCACCAGACTAGGCACCAGACTAGGCACCAGACTAGACATCAGCAACACCAGACTAGACACCAGCGACATCAGACTAGGCACCAGAGGCACCAGACTAGGCACCAGACTAGGCACCAGACTAGACACCAGACTAGACACCAGACTAGGCACCAGACTAGGCACCAGACTAGGCACCAGACTAGGCACCAGACTAGGCACCAGACTAGACAACAGAGACACCAGACTAGACACCAGAGACACCAGCGACACCAGACTAGACACCAGAGACACCAGACTAGACAACAGAGACACCAGACTAGACAAGAGTGGAGTTCACATTTCTGACCCGCTGACAAACTGGAAGTTTTAGGCCTCGGATCTTGAAAGTTTATTAAATGTATGAAACTACATGCTCGCGTATTAATGAACATTTTTAAAAAGGTAAGATCAGCACTGGGCCTGTTACCGAAGTTCTCACATTTAAAGGTGAAAGTGATTAATTTAGAAAGTGAAAGCATCATGGTGAACTGTCACGGTCTCACTCCACCATAGGGGGAGCCTTTCTAGTGCCGCTTTTATTGGAGAGTCATAATACTGAACACACCACACACAGTCAGCAACCAAGTCCATCCTCTGTGTTTAACCCAAACTCACCATCCAGCAGATGGCACCATATCCGGCACCCGGGGAGCAGTGATGGGGAAGGTACCTTGCTCAAGAGAACCTCAGGATGACCCACTGGTCTGGGATTCAAACCCATGACCTTTTGACCCGGGGGCCTCGTCCCTTAACCCTAGACCACTGCTGCTTCTCAATGCCTAGTGATGTCACTGCGAGTCCAAGAGAGGGAGGTCCAAGAGAGTGTCCTATAGGAAGGATAGAAAGAGTCCCTTCATCAAGGGAACAGTGGACGACAGCAGTAACATCACTGCACTCTTTTAACGCTCTGTGTCTGCAAACACCTACATCTGCACCTTTTATCTAACGGGGATAGTTATTA
Source organism: Hepsetus odoe (assembly GCA_017165825.1). Taxonomy (NCBI): domain Eukaryota; kingdom Metazoa; phylum Chordata; class Actinopteri; order Characiformes; family Hepsetidae; genus Hepsetus; species Hepsetus odoe. The sequence goes on from JABMDN010000407.1 coordinate 31,835, forward strand.
ACAAAAACTAAAAAAAGATGTTAATCACCTACAAGATGGAAGTCTGAATCCTGGACACTGGAGATGATTCTAGAGAAAAGGGGCTTGTATGAAAAGGCTGCAGTCCCATCTGAGGCAGCCTATCAGGGCCTATCTGAGAGCAGCAGGTGACAAAATTGGACCAATCAGAGATATACAGCAAAATAAACCTGAAGAAAAAATGACAGAAAGTTATGTTCATATTTCTTTCCGTTTCCTTTTCACCCTAAAGTTGCTTTTATTTTGAATATTATTGTGGCATTCAACTTTCCAGCTTCTATTTTTTATTGGAAATAGTTTTTTTTTTGTCCTAGATGAGAATATCTTGCTTTCTTATCCTTATTAGAATGATTATTGGGGTTATTAATATGTATTTACATCAGTGAAAATAATGAAACAGCGCACACCTTCTTTTGATGAAAAACTTCAGTCATCACTTAAAGTGGCAGACCGGAGCTGAAAATAGGAATCTGAAAAACTAATAAAACTGTAAATGTTTAACTGGGCACTGGTGCGCTTGCAGGGTCTGCTGTTTTAATGAAGGGGGTTTTTAGGTTTGTGTCTCTTGCTGAGCGTAGCTGCAGAGGAAGTGACATCATGCTGCTTAAACCAGCAGCTGCTCAGCTCTCATCTTCAGACACCAGAATAGAAATGTGTAACAGCTACCATTTCAGAGCCCGATTCATCCTTTAATTGTTCCTCACTCAAGAAAGGACATCGTTGTTGTTTTTAGACTCTGCTGCGGGGTCTAAAATGTTAACTTGTTAAATGTGCAGAGATGCTCATGTGCATCCTGTGAGAACATGTTTGCATATTAATGAGCTTTTCAAAGGGTGTCAGATATGTGCAACCACACATTTAAGCATTGTGTTCATTCTCACATCTCATCATTCGGGTGGAGAATAGCTGAAGGGTAAGAAGTATTCTTCTATTTAATGAAACATTTGAATAAATCGTGCACATTTTAACATTTTTAATACTATAAACATTCAGCCACAGCTCTTAAAGAGAGGAAATAACATTAGTTGTCGTGTAACGATGCCCCAGTAAAGGCATGGACTGTATCAGGCAGCAGGGGAACAGTCGGTGGTGTTGGAAACTGGGAAAATGGGTGAGCTTACCAATCTGAGCACCTCTAACTAAACCGTGATGCCCAGACAACTGTGTTAGAACGTCTCTGTAAGGCAGGCGGTGTGGTTTGTGAAAGGTTAGTAGTTTAATACTTGTGGACAACCAGTGAATGGACAAAGAGCACCTATGGTTCAGATCTGTGTGGAGCGAAGACTAGACCATCAGGTTCGATGATCACAGAAGAGCTGCTGCAGCACGAACTGCTGAAAGATGTTCTGCTAGTTCTGATAGAAAGGTAGAAACAGAAATTCTGCAGCCAGCCGGCAAACCGGTCTGAGAGCCCATGCCGACCCATGTCTACCAAAATCTCCTACAATGAACATCAGAACTGGACCATGGAGCAATGGGAGAAGGTTCTTCAGCCTGATGGATCATTGTATCTTTCTCTTCATGTGGATGGCTGGGTGTGTGAGTGTGTTCTTGGAAAAGAGGCAGCACTAAGGGAAGAAGGGACAGAGTGAAACCAACCGGCGGCAAGATTCTCCTCCACGCACCCCTTTCTACAACCTGACCGAGCTGACTGTTCTAGTTTGAGGAACAAGAGAAAGAGCTTAAGAAAAGACCAGGTTTGATTCCTCATCCAAATTTCCCAGATCTCAGTCCAACCAATGTGTTGGATGAACTAGTCCAATACAAGGAGGTTCCACCTCAGAGAGAAACAGGACCTGAAGGATGTGTCGCCATGGAGTGTAGGTCAGAGGTGGCAGCCATCGTCCATTAGTTAGAGAAGAGGGTTTGAAACCAGTCACTATGAAAAGCAGGAAAATATGTTGAGGGGAGTGGGTGAACACCAGAGGAGGATGGGTTCCCCGTTTGAGTCTTGGTTCCTCCCAGGGTTCCTCCCAGGGTTTTTCTTCCACTTTAAGGGAGTCATTCTCCTACCGGATTACTCACTCACTTACCGACAGGACCGGATTCTGTAACGCTGCCTTGTGACAATAAAAGTTGTTAATAAAACTGTCCATACTTGAGTGTGAAGTATGACCAGCGGGAAATCTGTGCTTTAATCGGGTCCACAGTGTTATGAATCGTTTATACACACCAGAGGCTTCATCAGACAGATAGGTTTTGGGTTTGACGAGCAAAGGGGGTGGAGCCGACTGATCTGGAGTAATAACTAGATTATTCAGCAGGGTTCAGTATTTAGTGATGAACAGAAACGCTTCTCCCTCAAACTGAGTGATGTCATGAAGAAGGATGAGAAAAGGTTTGCTGTCAGAATCGTAGCAAAGAATAATGGACAGAAATGGCTGACCATCTCAGACACTTCAAGCTGGTACATCGAATAAGGCTTTCTGTTTCCATCTTTAACACAAAACCAGTCGTCTCACTTTTGACAGATTCATTCTATATTTTTAATGTGCTAAATTAATTGACCTCAGGAGCTCAGCATGGAAGGTACTTAAAGTGAGTGGGACAGGAGAAACAGCAGTTCTGACTTGTACATCGCCTGCAGTCTGACCGATCAAACGGTACAAAATGGCCTCAATCCACGCAGATCGCAGGAACAACCAGCCCACCTTCCGTGGCAGTCAGCAGTGAGACGCAGCGTATAGCTGCGCAGCATCATCTTATCCTGCTGTCCAGTCACGGTCTCACGAGTACAGCCCCAGTATCAATGGTGTTTATTAAACATGTGAAACATTAGCAGAAGAAGAAGACAACAGATGAACATGTTTCTTTAGATCCTCCAAAGAACGCCTCAGCAATCATCAGTCTTCTGAACTGTGGAGGGAAGTTCAGTGTCTTCGGACTCCAGCAGTGATGGGAAAACCCACCTGTGAAGATCTACACCTGGTTTAAAGGATCAACACCAGTAGGAGACGGACAAACCTACAACTTTCCCAACATCAGCTCTGAGGACAGTGGACAATACACATGCCAGTGTCGTAATGAACATGGAGCGAGAAACTCCACTGCTGTCCGGGGATAATGTCCTCTGTGGGGCAGCTTCTGGTTCCTTACACCCATTCAGCTTCTTTCTTCTTTTTCTTCGGTTGCTCTCATGAGTCGCCACATGCATCAATCGGTTCCATTTCTTCCTTGCCTTTGTATCTTCCTGCTTCAAACCACAAACTCCGTATGTCCTCTCTGTACCACATCCATAAACTCTCTTTATTCCTTCCTCTTCTCCTCTTTCCCGGCAGCTCCATCCTCAATAACTCCTAGGGTTAGGATCATCTTTCCTCTGCACATGTCCAAACCACCACAAACTTGCTTCTCTAACTTTGTCTCCAAGACGCCTAACCTGAGCTGTCCCTCAATATACTTGCTTCAACTAATCAATCCAATTCCAAATCAAACCAGTATCTTTAATCCCTGACACTCCAGCCCGCCTCCTGCCTTTTCTCTCGTCAGTGCCAATCACCCAAACCCATAACATAGCTGGTCTCACTTACTGTCCTGTAAATCCTCCTTTACTTAGCTGGTACGCTACTTCATGCAAAATCATCACCAATTTTCCACCCATTCCAAATCCAGTCAAAATTTCTTCACCTCTTCCACACTCGCTGCATAATTTGAACTGTTGATCCCAAGCATTTAAACTCCTCCACCCTTTTGTTACTCCACCCTGCATCCCAATCCACTCCACTTTCCTCCCTTCATTCACACTCATGTATTCTGTCTTTGCCCTACCACTTCATTCCTCTCCTCTCCGCAGAGTAGTTATCTCCGCTTCTCTGCAGTTCTCCTGCTGCTCATCTTACTACAGATCACAATATCATCAGCAAAACATCATCGGCCCACAGAGACTCCTAACAACCCTCGTCCCACAACCCGTCCATTACTATTGCAAACAAGAATGGGCTCAGTGCTGATCCTTGATGTAATCCAACATTTACCTTAAATGCATCCGTCACTCCCACTGCAGATCTCACCACTGTTACACTGCTTTCACCATATGGTCCTGAACTACTTCCTCACATACTTCTTCTGTAACACCAGACTTCTCACAAACCACAACCTCTCTAGGCACCCTGTCATATGCTTTCTCAAATCCATAAAGGCATACTGCAGCTCCTTCTGACCTTCTCTGTACTTCTCTCCATCAACACCCTCAGAGCAAACATTGCATCTGTGGTGCACTTTCTGGGCATAAAACCATACTGCTGTTCACTGATCCTCACCTCTTTTCTTAACCGAGCTTCCACTACTCTTTCCCATAACTTCATGCTTCAACTTCATTCAACAATTTGAAGAAATTAAGTATCCGCTAAATCTTCTCATTCTCTTTTAATATAGATCCTCCAAAGAATGTCTCAGTGTCCTTCAGTTCTGGGAGGAAATGAGTGAGAACAGTTCATGACTTGACTCCAGCAGTGAAGGAAACCCACCTGTGAAAACTACACCTGGTTTATAGAAGGTGGAGCCTCACCTGTAGGATCTGGACACAGTTACAGTCCTGTCCAGAGTGGATCCCAATACTGTGAAGCTCAGAATGAACATGAGCCCAGAGATCTAGCTCCAGTGAATACAATGGGTATGAGAGAATGCTATTTTTCAAAACATTTCCATTTGATGCTTCTTTCTGTAGTTCATGTCGCTTATCTGGAAGTTTTCCGGGTTTTTCTTCAACAGTTCAATCCTGTGATCATATGTTATTACTGGAGTTGGACTTTGTGCAGCCGCAGCTGTCTTTCTTACAGTCTTCTGGGATGAGGCTGGACATTTTTGCTGAGAATGAACAAAATTATTAAATAAATGAAAGAGAATTAATGAACAAACATTTTGTGGAAGAATAGTGCAAAGAAGAAAGTGCCAAGTACAGTCGAAATGCTGTCAGAGGAAATCTATGTGTGAGATTTAATAGAATCTGTACACTAATCATCCTTCTTTCTTTTGTTTGAAACTTTGAACCCTTTTCTGACCGATTTCGGCAGAATGCTAAGATGTTTGTCCCCGCGATGACTCGGCCTAGTTCCTCTCCTCTGATCATGAGAATGTAGATGGAGTACGGACATCAGTTAATCAGTTCTAGAATTCATTGTAGTGTCTCTGTTTCATAGCTGCCTCTTCATGGATTTCTAGTGCTGTTAAACCAACAGCATTAAAACATTTTTTTAGCTCAGTAGACTGCCTGAAGTCTGATATTCATTTGGTTCAGAAGTCAGACTTCTTAGTCCTGCTTCAGAATTCTACTGCTCAAAACAAGTCTCAGCTGTTTAATTCTATCAGTGATGGTATCTAGAACTCTAACACGCCTGGAGGGGATTTCTCAAGAAATTGTTCTAGGCTCATTAGTATTTGTGGATTGGCTCTATTCTGCCTCATTATGTTATTTGATGTTTTCCCTGACTTGGGTGACTTTCCTAAACAATGAATGAAAGTGGATTATAATTCTCCAAGTGGTGTAGTGTTTACGGACTAGGCCTCATGGATCAGTGGACCACAGGGTTTGAATCCTGGACCAGTAGGGTCACCCTGAAATGACAAACATGAAGCAATTAGTCACTTTCACTTCCTTTTCTGCAGAATTTCAGGAAGGAACATCTCCAGCAATACAACTGAGGAACAAATGGATTTCAGGTCCGTGGGAGGGGGGTCACTGTTTCTTTTACTATCTACACCAGAACGTTAATCCCACTGAGAGGTGCAGTAATGAACTGGGCTTAATGCACTAGCGAAGAAGAGGGCAGGTGATGCCTGGGCAATGATCTTCTGGGTGTTACAAAGTGGAACAGAAGCCTTCAAGCTTCAAACTGCGCAGAAAATGTGTGTAGTGTAGATTCTCTCTTTAAATTTCTTGACATCATGAATTAGTTGCTTGTTCTGGGAGCATGTAAGTGAGCTATTCTCTGACTTCTTTGGAGATTTCAGAATCGGAGACTAGTGTTTCATCCAGAGACCGATGCTGAATCGTACATTGCAGTTCATCAGCTTCACAAAATATCTTCAAACTGTATACTCCTTAAACCCAGGTTTAAACTTTCAGTTTCTGTTGTCCTTTAGTTTTTGCTTCCTCATCTGTTATTTTACAGTTCAGACTATTAATATCTCTGAATAAACGCTTGTCTTCTGGTGTCTGATAAATGCTGTTGATGTAAATAATAAACTGCTTTTTTGAAAATCCAGCCTGTTTTGTTCGGTCTGATGATGCCAGCTTTCTTTTTGTCCTGAGCTGTGAATAAAAACGGGTTTGTGTCAAAGTGGCAATTGATGACTAATCATCATTCAGAAGAGAGCCAAGAGTCAAACATCTCGGAGGAAATCACAGAACGCAGGTCTAGATCTCATTCTGTTCTTCAGGTTAGGCTCCTCTGCTCAACACCAGCTGGGTCATACTGTACTGAGATCAGTCCCAGTGTATCAATACTGCTTCATAAAGAAGCAGCGATAGAGATGAAGCACAACAGCTAAGAAATTTGTTAATCACGTGCTTTACAGAATGAGTGTTGTCTCAGTTCACACATCTCATCAGTTGGGTGCTGGCGATGAGTCTCCGATTGGTGAGAATAATTCCTTCAGGATCAGAAAGGACTTAATGAAGCACAGAGACTAAACAGTTTAGATTACTTCACTCTTTTAAAGATGGTGTAAATAAAACACTTTGGTTAAAGACTTTCTCTTTATGATTTTATGGGATTGTGATGGTTTGTCCCTGCGATGGGCTGGCTTAATTGTTCAGGTGCGCCCCTGCCCCGCCCCTGTGTGCTAAGCTGACAATTAGCACTCGCGACCCCGTTTGGGACAAGCGTCAGATAATGGATGGATGGATGTGATTGTTAGGTGGTTTGGACCAGACCAAAGCACGGAGTCAGGAGTCTGGAACGGAGCTTTATTACACTTACACATATTACTGTAAACTCACACAAGCACTGGACTAAATATTTTAGAATTGTGGCATTTAGCAGACGCTCGTATCCAGACTTCCAGTTCCTGTTTCAGGGACAATCACCCTGGAGCAACTCAGGCAGTGCTGGAGGTTGGGTTCAAACTCTTGGGCCAACACAAACAACAGGCTCAGCAGCTGGCAGTGAGGGGAACCCCATCACACAAGTCCATGCTACTGTAGCCACCATCAGTGGAGGTCCAGGTGCCAGCGACAAGCAGGGACCTCTGAGCAGGCAGGCGTCAGCAGCTCCATCCACTGCATGGACTCTGTGGTCACGGGTGTGAGTTCTAGGATGGCCAAACCCTGTGGAGGTGACGCAGCAGAGCACTTGGTGTGCTGGAGACTCAGGGACTGTTGGAGGACTGTCTGACCTCGTCTGGAGTCTGATCATCAGTCAGAAGAAGGAGTGAGAGAGACAAGCTGACTTTAACTGAATCGTATTTTCAGCTGACCAGATTATAAACCACACAGCCTGTGATCTTCTTCCTGGAACACTGGTGATGATCCTCATTTCTGAGCAGCAAGTGAGTTTCTTCTGTTCAGGAAAGTGCAGCTATAAATGATGTACATGATCTGAACATCTGAAGGAACGGTCG
>JABMDN010000408.1:0-22435 GCA_017165825.1 Hepsetus odoe
GTGATAAAAGCTTTGGGAAGAAAGCGTATGAGGGAGAAACTAGGTTTCCATGTCCCTTGCTAAAAATCCTTTCTTTCATGGCATGTGTATGATATATGTTCACAAAGAAGACCGGCAGAGCCCATCTTCCATGTTTGTGGATTAACCCCGTTGGACTATTTGGACACTCAATTCCACTCAGGATTACTCTTACCATCCGATCTATAATCCCCTACTCCATCACCTTCGTGGTAGGACTTCCGTTTGCCATCCACCATCTCCGGAATCATCCTTAGACTGGACAATACGGTCGGACTAAATGCATGTACTTTCATTGTTTGTTTGCTTGGTTGTTTGTTGTTTGATTCAAGGTTGTTTGGGGAGCACTGTTAGATATTAAAAACACTGAAGGTTTTTGTCCCGAGTATTGTGGTGGTCTACGGTGTCTGTTCGATTTAAGTCGGAAGAAGAATCGTTCAGTGATCGCCGCAACCGCTACAAACTACAAGCACTTCATATGACAGAAATCTGACAAAAACTCTGAAGCAGAAAACTTCGTGAAAACCAATAATTGTGTGTTTCTCAGACTACTCTCCTCGGCTGCTTGCTGATCGCTTTTTGGTTCTGCAGTTTGAATTTTTGTCATTATTTAAAAATCTGTCTGTAAATGTTGTGGATGTGCTCGCCCAGCTTGATTGGTTCGTGTTGTTCCCCCTTCACCTTTCTTTTAAGTGAAATGAATCACCTGCTGTGATTGGCTGGCTCTGAACTGGGCGGGTCCAGAATGGCACTATATAAGGATAGGTGCAGTCACCCATACCTTTTATGGGTCACATGCTCAATAGTTTCCAGAGTGATGAGGCTGTGTGGCTGACCGTTTGCATTCTGGTTCTCGATGGGTTGATTTATTAATTTTTTTTGTACTTGGCTTGATGGGTTGTGGCCGATCAGCATCAGTTTAGTCTCCTGGAATCATGGACATCGTTTCCATCTTAATCCTGTTTTGATTTTCAGATTTCCTTCCTTCACTCTGTAGAGGAAGTCCGGCTGACGCTTCACCGACGGGCGCTTTATTTGGAGCTGCTGTGACAGATGTTCTCTTCCAGGGAGGGAGGCTGGTCTGTGTTGAAGGGTTAATTCCTCTTTTCTAATGAACTGGTTTGTCTTTGGGCAGCGGTTTTTAAAGCCTCACTTCATCGATTAGGAGTCAGCATGTTTCCTGATCTGATCCTGATTTTTAGTTTTTCCTTTTTGAGCAGTGATGCTGTTTCCATGCTTGGCAGCCTTTTATATTTGAAGTTTCTCTCTTTGGAGTGATTTTAGATTTTGTGTAATTATTGTAATATTAGTCTGTTTGGGTGGGGTGAGAATAGAGTTCTTGGTTTATGTTCAGTTTTTCTTCGTCTGGATGTGCGTGTGACCGCTGCCAGTTTGTTTTCTTGTTTTATTTCTTCTGTGTTTTGTCTAACAGGAGCTGAGCTCTTTCCCCGTGTGGCCCTCCTCGTGCTGGGACCACCCTCTCCCTGTGTGGCCCCTCTCCTCATGCTGGGACCCCTCTCCCCATGTGGCCCTCCCCGTGCTGGGACCCCCTCTCTCCCTGTGTGGCCCCTCCCTGTGCTGGGACCACCCCTCTCTCCCTGTGTGGCCCCTCCCCATGCTGGGACCCCCCTCTCTCCCCATGCGGAAAGTTTACAGTTCTTTTGTTTTTGTTTTTTCCCTTGTGATGTGACTGTTTGTTTTATTTCCATCTGATCTAACAGGAGCTCTTTTTATGCTCTATTGTGTTTATGCTCTAGCATTTTATGTGCTTTTATTCACTTTTATGCTTATTGTGTTTAGAGCATAAACACGCTACTGTGTTTTGCGCGCTTATTTGCTTTTATGCTCTAGTGTTTTGTGCTCTATTGTGTTTATTAGTGTTTGATACTGCTGGAGAGCGGAGTCTGACAAATACGCTCAACAAGCACTGCACGGGTCCAAAGAAGAACTCAGAAGAAATGTGATTGGAGACAATCAATCTCTAAGGAGAAATAAACATTTAAATTGTCCAGTTTGCTGAGCTCAACAGGAGTCCTGTCAAATACTGCTTATGTGACATTATTAAAGAATCAATTCTACGCTTGAAGGTAATCAACTGAACGCTTTATAAAGGAATCTTCACATCAATACGGTCCACTCGATTTTAGTTTGTCCACCCGCTACAGAGTTTCAGCTTGTGAAGAGCTTCACTGCAGTGATATAAATTGTACCGGGCCACAGCCTGCATCTTCACGTCTGCACATCTTGAGACGTCCAGTAGACTCTGCCTGACCGCTCACAGTCACTAAAATACAGACAGTCTACAGGTCAGAAACTGGTCCTGCTCATTGGGCGCGCTGTTTCCAGTCCAATAATCCGTTAAAAGTTCTTCCTCCTCTGCCTTTAGTGTTTCCTCCCAGGAAAGGCTTGTTAATGAGCTCATTAGTTGGATCATATGTTTCTAGAAAAGGTTTGTTAAGATCAGGTATGTTGAGATCATGAAAGAAACTAAAATTGCAGCTGTAGTAAAATATCTAAAATACCTTTCACAGATCCAATCAAACTGATGATTGCAGGGATAATCAGCCCAGTTATTTACAGGATCAGATCCATGGCCTGTAACTACACAGTGCTCATTTGCTTCATTGGGTTCTCCAGGCTCTAGTTGAAGGAGAAGATCAGGGAGGATCCACTGTAGCTTCCATCAGAGCAGTGAGGAGTAGAAGAGTCCGTAACTGCATCATGAGCAGAGTTCAGCTCAGTGATCTCTTACCAGTGTTCAGTGCTGAAACTGGCCCACCCATGTTCATTCCTCTGTGTCCCTGTCAGTCAGTCCAATCCAAGCTTTCGATCCTTTTCTCAACTCTTCAATGAAGGCCTGTCGACAGTGAACAGAGTAACAGAAGTGAAATAATCTTCACTTAATTTGTGCTTTTACTCTTGTGAGGTCAGTCAAGAATTAACACCCACAACTTCCTAACAGCCCTTCACCTGTTCACTGCTGTTCATGATCACCAGGTCTGCTCCCTCTGTTTCTGCAGTCCTGCCTGCTCACTCCAGCCCCTCACAGTGGAGATGCAGAACACACTACTCACAAAAACATCCAACCTGCTGTTTTGCCTTTACTGTGCATTGAACACACACACACACACACACACACACACACTTTATTCATGCACTGTAATATCTGTTTTCATTAACAACACTGAAACTGTTGTGTAGCTCAGTTTGCTCACCTAAATTAGAGACATTCTGAAGACACTCTCTTTGATTCTGAAGCTGATGCATCACTGAGGTGTAATCTGTCCTACATTTTTCTTTTTCATTTGTCACTTTCACAAATGTACTGTAACTGGTCTCTCTACAGTCAGATTGGTGTAACTGTCTGTAGCTGGTCTTCTTCATACTGGGATTGTGTAGCTGGTCTGTAGCTGGTCTCTCTCTACAGTCAGATTGGTGTAGCTGGTCTGTAGCTGGTCTCTCTCTACAGTCAGATTGGTGTAACTGGTCTGTAGCTGGTCTCTCTCTACAGTCAGATTGGTGTAGCTGGTCTGTAACTGCCCTCTTACAGTCAGATTGGGTGTAACTGGTCTGTAGCTGGTCTCTCAGCCAGATTGGTGTAGCTGGTCTGTAACTGGTCTCTCATGTCAGATTGGTGTAGCTGGTCTCTACAGCTTCAGATTGGTGTAACTGGTCTGTAGCTGGTCTCTCTACAGTCAGATTGGTGTAACTGGTCTGTAACTGGTCTCTCTCTGTAATCAAGTTAGTGTAGTTGGGCAGTAATTGGTCTCCTTCTGCAGTGAACTTGATTGACACTGTGACCGTAACCAGCAGGACAAGATGCAGGACTCCCAGAAACACTGCAGCCAGCCTGTAGAATCCTGAAAAGAAACATTACAAGGTGCAGTCAGGATAGTATTTTAGTATCTTATAATAATTTATTCAGAATATGCTGTCGTTAGTTTGGGTCTTTGGGCTTCCAGCAGTATTTAGTCAGCGAGACAACGCTTGAGGCCTAACGTTACGTCATCATTTAGCACATTTATATGAACAAGCCGTGTTTCTGGTCGTGCCACCGGAGCTTTTTTCCCTCCCGACCTGTAAATAGAAATTAGCCAACAGGATTTCCCCATTTTCTCTGTCAGTTCTCTTTAATCAGACCTGGTGTTGATCAGTCAGACTTAGGTCTGGACAGTCCTTAGCCAGCCTTCTTGTGCTCTGACGTCTTCAACATTGAGGCAAACTGTTCTGTTCTTGCAGGTCTTAAACCATGACTTTATAGGTAATATCTGGTCCCTTACGCCCTTGGTGCACTTCCTGATTGAGAGAGCTTCTCACCCTGAGAACAGATCTGTTGGGTTTTCTTGCCCTGAAAGTTCAAGTGAGTTTAAGATTTAAAGGCCTTATATTAGATTTCCACTCTGTAAAACAGCACAATGCAATAGACCCTCTGGTTATGATGGCTTGCTAATTGCATGACAAACAGTAAAAGTGAAACATCCTCTATGGCTCTAACTTACCTGTTACTACCAGGTGCTTTAAAACCAAGAACATTCAACAACCTCCAGAATAAACAGGAACACCAGAGAGGGTCAAAGTGAAGCGCCTGATGATTCAAACACTGTCATAAGAGCTTTCACTGCAGATCAGAGAAATGTCTGTAGTGTGATATCTGTCCTGGCTCGGGATGTTACATGCACCGCATTGGGTAGGAGGCAACAACAGCCTGCAGCATAAAGAATTTAAACCAAACAAACCCACAAACTCAGAATCCAGCATGCAGTTCAACATGTGGGCTGGAATTGTTTAAAAACACTGTTTTGGATTCTGTAAGATGCTGGAGCAAATACAAGAGCTTATAGCAAAAGAAAGCAGAGAAATACCCTGGAGAGGTTGCCAGTTCCTCACAGGCCTGAATTACATGAATGAGTAAACAACCCCAATAAAACTTACACTTACCTCCACTCCTTATATTCTTCTCTGAATTTGTACCAGAATCTTCTTTGTTGCAGCTGCTCTCCATGTTGTTCTCATTCATGTAAATTTCTTCATATGAATTTTCACTGTCGTCTGAATCCGATCTGTTATCTCCAGTTATTCCTTTATTAGCAAATATATTCTCCTTCATCTCCATTCTGATCTGATACGTGTCACATCACCCAACTCTTAAAGTGACTGAATCTCTAGAAGTGTCTGACAGCTTATACTGTTTATGGAGCAAAGTTACTGCAGACGTTTTAAAATAAACCCTTTAATAAACATCCAAAACCGCATCGCAGAGATAGTTAGATACTAATGCTGAAAAAATATAAGAGAAGGATAGATAGATCGATAGATAGACAGAGATAAAAAAAACAGAAAAAGAGAAAAAAGATCAAAATAGATAGATAGGTCTATAAGCAATAGACAAGAAAATGGGATGGAGGGATAAAAAGATAGACAGAGAAAAATAGACAAATAGAAACAGATAGATATATTGTTACATAAACAGATAGATAGATAGAGATTGAGAGAGAAAAAATATAGAAAGAAAAAAAACTGAAAAAAAACTAAATAGAAAAAAGATTAAAAAGATAGATAGATAAATAAAAAAAGAAAAAAGTAACAGAAAAATAAAAAAGAGGTAGATAAATAGACAGACATAAAGAAAGAGATTGAGAGAAAAAAAAAGAAAAAATACAGAAAAAAACAAATAAAAGACAGACAGACAGATAAACACAGTACAGTAAACGTATGAAAAGTGGGACTTTGTGAGTAACTGTTCATGTTGTATTAAATGCTTCCCTGCGTTCTGATTGGCTGTCATTTGGTTCAATGCTGTTCCAAAGTGTACAGTGACTGGATGTGTTGCCATGGTTCTGTGTTTAGTGTGTTAATATTCAGTGTTGAGTTTTATATGGTCCAGAGTGAGATTGTGTTCCAGTGTGAGATGAAGTGTTGACTGAAGGACAACTAGACGTTCTGTAGTAAATAAAAGAGAGAGCTTAGAAACAGAAAGATAAAACAGAGAGATTCAAGAAGATGAGGGGAAAACGGGAATTTGATTGGACAACGTAGCTTATGGCACACAAGCCCTTCAGATCCACTATAAAGCTATACTTGCTGAGATGCTTAATTGACACAACATCTTGCTGAGTCCAGTGTAGCTAGTTGTGCTTGCAGGGCATTCTGGGTAATGCTAAAATAGGGAGCTTGTGCAGATGCTGTGCATGTTCCTCTCAGATCAGAAAACCACTTGATGTTCAGCAGCTCACCTGAGCTGCTGGAGCTTCAGGGCATGCGGCATGAAGGTCTGGCTGGTTCTGCAGAAAACTCCAGAGTCCTGTGGTGCAGCTTGCAGAGACTGCTGGTCTCCAGGTTCCTCCAGCAGTGTGCCCTGTTACTGTCATGCTGCCTCACGTGGGTTCTACAGTGAGATGCAGGTCATAGTTCACCACTCTGAGCTTTCTCCCAGTGCAGAAACCACAGGTCGTCTTCAGGTCCAGAGCAAACGTGAGAAGAGCAGGACTGATCACTGGTACAGGTGAAGAACAAATAATGGAAGCGGAGAACCTTCACAGGGTTTAAAAGCACACATTGTGAAGAAACGGGACAGAAAATGTAAGACTTTTTCACATATTTTGTGTTTTATTTGTTCTGATTTGATCTTCATTTTTTTTTTCATTTGATCTTCTGATTTGGTCGATTCCCAACAATTATTTGATGCTCACAGTATTATTGTCCTTTTTCCCCTCTTTCATCAGCTTTTCTGACTTTCTAAAAACGGTTCTGTACCTCAAGCCTGCTCTGGTGCTGACAGATAGTCCTTCTGTCAGAGGAAATGAGATTTAAAGGATAAAAGGGTAACGATGAAGGTTTATTATGCTCCCTAAATAAAACTTGGGAAGACCACATTTCTGCAGAAAGGAGCAGAAGAGCAAAGACTGATTGGGTTCAGTAGATTGAGATGCGCACGTCGTGGAAAAATTTTACCCAAGGAACAAGTCAGAGTCTGAAGCCAGTTCCTGCCTGGCTTCATGGATTTCTTTCTTTGTCCTTCACACACACTACATATCTAGAACAATCTGACTTGCCCAAAACACCACGTTACTGAACATGATAAACTTATAAAGGTTTGAACAAATTCTGCCTCCACATTCCACCTTTTCATTATTTAAAATCAACCTCAGACAAAATGTAAAAAAGTGAGACAAAAAATATGGCAAACTAGAGTTTCTTGTGATCATTATCAACATAAACTCAGCATGATTAATTCATTAATGATTTTTTCATTGATAATAAACACAATCTGTTTCAGCTCGATCATGATTACCTATAACCAAAATAAATCAGATCAATTAAATCATTTTAGATCAAAATCATAATCACATCAAATCACAAATATCACAGAATAAAAAGTAAAGAGCAAAGCTAAACAAAAGAGATTAAAAATTCTTTGTCGACTTTCATCACTTGTGAAATTGTCATGTATTTGGTCTGGAACCCAGTCTGGTCTTGGGTTCAGATCTGGAGATGGCATCCTATCACCACATTTCTTTACGTACATTTTTCTTCCGTGTGTAACATCTGGAACTGTGCTTGTGAGGATGGTTTTCATTGGACCATCATGAGACACTGCAACAAACAAGGTGCACACAAACAAAGACAAGAAAACAGCAATGTTCACCATCATAGCAGATTCCAATATGGTCCCGTCAAACTGTACCAGCTGTAAGGAATGACAGTAACACTTCCCACGTGGTCTGATCTGTAATATTCTCATGATCAGGAGTATAAAAAAGCAATGTGGTGTTCAGAAATTTGCAAATGCCACCTTCTTTAGCTAGAATCAAGTCCAGGGTCATTCTGTTTTGTATGACTGCTTGTCTAACATTTTCCATCAAATCATTGATTAGTTCAGTAGTTAAGAACGTGTCATTCGCCAGCACAGCGATATGCAAGCCCATTGATCTTGTTTACTGCTGCAGTTGTACCACCCCCCAGGAAAAGTGATCACCTCACAGAACTCCCCGGAGCTGTCCATGGCTCAGAGTCCACCCATCAAACTGTCTCTATGTCTCTGTTCCATTAGCACTGATAATCATTAGCAGCTACACTCAGTAACTACAACTGATAGGCAGCAGCACCCCACCATTCTGACTCTAGTGATGCATGCAGGCTCAGGCCACACGCCTACATTACTACATCATTTGCCTAGTGTTGTAAAAGGGCATTTAAACTGGACGTTCTTGTCCGAACTATCGCAAACCTAACAGTTGGAACTGGGTTAATCTACAGCCCGCGAGGTGTCTTAAACCAACTGACAAACACTTACAATCTGACCAACCACCCTGTTCTCCTGGGATTTACACTGCATATACACATTCCCATTCGGCTTCAGGCAGATAAGAGTCCCCAAGC
The DNA here is from genome assembly GCA_017165825.1 of Hepsetus odoe. Classification (NCBI taxonomy): domain Eukaryota; kingdom Metazoa; phylum Chordata; class Actinopteri; order Characiformes; family Hepsetidae; genus Hepsetus; species Hepsetus odoe. The sequence continues at coordinate 8,398 of JABMDN010000408.1, forward strand.
TGCCAGGTCTTCACGGTAGAGCGCTACAGTTAAACCCAACATCATTCTTCCAAGGAGCAAATGTGACCTGTGAACTTCTGCGTTGTGTGATTATTGGGACACCTACACTGGAGTGTCCTGGTCTTTCCTTATTCTGACAGTACACAACAGAAACACACCTCTCATAAGTGTGGCGCCACTCCAGCCTCGTCTCCCTCAGGGAATTGAAGAGGGAGGGGACAAGGAGAGATCCTAAGTTTATCAGGGCACACCACAGAAGAAAAAGATCAGGAGTGGCTATAGGCACCACTACAGGTTTGGAGGTCCTCACCATCAGGTAGAGCAACAACTGCTTAGGATCCAACAGATTTTGTGTAATTGACCATTCAATTTAACCTGGTTACACAAACAAGCTGGGATTAGTAGCAGGCAGAAGCTGATCTGTGCTGGTTGACTATCTCTAACACATTAATCACACTCCAAAGTTGTCATGTAAATTATACAAGTTCTTTACCGACTAAGGAGGAAATATATGAATCCATTCTCTCTGGCCATACTCAATCAGGTCATTGATTCTGGTGAGTGCTCAGGTGAGCCTTGTCTTTCTCTTCAATGATCTGTGCTCGGAGGGCAGTGATATACCCGCATGCCTCTGTCCCACTTCACCGAGACTGTCACACCCCTTTACCTCACCCAGTCACCTGTTTGCACCCTCGTGGGATGCGTGGATCCACATAGCTCACGGCGGTAGGTGTCTCATCCAATGCCTGGACTTCCAATGGTTCCATCTGAACTCCTTTACCAGGATCGGGTCATCAGGTCTCAGGTCATGTAGAGGACCCTCTGCTGTCTTTGGCAACAATTCTTTAGCTTGCTGGTGGACAGACCAGAGAACAGCAGACACCCAGCAACAACATTGCAACATTTCCTCATCACTGTTTTATTAAACTTGCTCCTGATGCTTTACCTCTGAGCAGTCCCATACCAAAGTTCATAGGTTTACCAAACAAATTTCAAATGGGCTCAAATTCGTTCTGGCGCTGTAAGGGTTTGACTTCACGGTAGAGGGCACTCTGTTCTGACGGAGCACACCTGAGCTCATAAGGCACTACTTAAGCCTCAATGAGTCAGAACAGAGTGCAGTTCATTCATTCAGCTAAGGTTGAAGTTAGTGGTGATTTTGTTCCAGTTTCATGTCTGGATTTTGGTGATGTGGAATAAAAGTATGTCTTGGATATCTGGCTCTGCGTTGATGTCCTTCCCGCAGCCCATCACCGTGACAAAAATGAACTGCCAAACTCGGGACGTCACGAGCCTAGAAAGTTTGTGAGAGAGACAAGAGCGGACCATTGCGACCCTGATAGGGAAAGTCAATGCAGTGATACAGCTCTTCAAGACACTTTCATCAGTGAGGCAGCATGTGCACCATGAGCAGAGCGGTACCACCACGGAGCTGTAATGACGCCTGGATTTGCTGGCGGGAGCGCTCATTTCAGCTCACTTCTGGAGCTCAACGCGGGTGGTGGAATACCACCGGATGGAGATGGCTTTGCTTGACATAAGGGACAAATGGAGCAGTCCATCTGCCCGCTGCTAGAGGAGGAAGCAGCTTCACTCACACCCCCTTCCACACTGCTTCCAGCTCCTCACCAACCACAGCATGGCCTGCGCCAATCACAGCGGACCGTAAGTGGAGAAAACACTATGTGCCAATCACAGCGAAATATTGGCGGAGAACCTTTGCAGAACCTCATGCCCTATGTGAAACACAGCAAGAAAATGGAGAACATGTTCTGCGCCAGTCAACATTAGAAGATGGCAAAGAAAGCTGCCTGCAGCATGGAAAGCAGGAAGCTAGCAGAAAAGGCACCCCTCGCCATGCTTCGAGGGAAGTCGATCAAGAAGGCCCTTTGCAGCGTGGAAAGCGGCAGCAATGAGTCAACCCCCAAACCCAGGCTCCACTAACCCGTCTGCCAGGCAGAGGGCAAGAAAAGAGCCGTTCCAGGTTAGTGGGAAAGATGGATTAATCTGTGAAATAACTTCAAGATTCAGAGATTGGAACAAACACTTCAGGAAGTGGAGAATAGTGGCTGTCTGTACTGGGCAAAGAAAGACCGGCCAAACATGTACTTGCTGAGCAGCTCCATGAAAGGCCTAGGCCGAACACAACACCAGGGACCAGGAACAAAAGCCCTCCACACAAGAAAGTCTAGGTGGCGCAATTGGTTAGCGCATTGGTGGTGGTCCCAGCCCTCCCAGGGACGGCAGCATGTTTTTCAGTTAAACCAACTAGAGAGCAGCAGAAATTTTTTGCAGGGTCAAGTTTGGTCTCACATGCACCCACTGTGAAACATGGACCCTGATCCCATAATACTCAGAGGCACATGCAGTCCTTGCTGAAGAATCATTTTAAGTGTAATCATAATCAGTCTGAGAAAACAAACTCTCTCCACGACCATGAATTATGCAGTTGAGTTAGCACAACCGGACTGCAATGGTTGCTCCGGATGTTTGGTGTCTGGCTGGTTAATCATCATGGGGTTTGAATACACACCATCTAAGCTCCTGGACTGGAACAGTCTGCCTGCCTGGACTCGAGCTCATACAGCCTCTGCAAAGCGCTTGGAATTGCCTGTCGTCTCCATTATGTTCACTGTCCAGAATTCACTACACTTCTGCAATCCCCTAAATCTGGTCCTCCTGGACTGACTGTCACCGCCTGCTCTCTACTGTGTCTCACCATGGAATCAATTCTGCTCACCACTCCAGAACTCTGGAACATGGACACCAACCACCCTGACTCTGAATGTCATCCTGTGATTACAAGCACAAGTTTAGCTCTCAAACAACCACTCACTAACTAACAAAGCTCTTGTACTTAGAGGATTAATATTGATAAAAAACTGACATGCTTTACTGACAGACATGACAACCCAGCAACAACTTCTTGGAACTGAACAAGCTCACTCCTGCAGGCTACAGCTACATATGTAAACCCCGTGAAAAGGGCAGGAGGTGGAGGCCTGGCTGCTGCTGTTCAGGATGGGATGCAAGTTAAAGTTCTGACTTCCTAAGATGTCTCACTATTTTGAATATCTTGTGTTCAAAACGGTCAGTACTAAACCACTTCTGATATATCAACCCCCTTCCACATCTCTTTATCCATTCTTTTCAGACCTCAGTTAACCGTTTTAATTTAGGTTCTGTTTTTAACATTTATCTTCTGCTCTGTAGTGTCTTTTGGTTTGAAAAAGTAAAGTATAAATTAATTATATAATATTAATAGTATGCCTCATCCTGGTGAACAAATAAATAAATGGAGTATACGCCAGGAAGGGCATCCAAAAGCTTGCTAAATCAATAGTGGATAACAAACCGAATTCAATACTGGATCGGTCGCAGAGGCCCGGGTTATCAACGACTGCCACCAGTACTGTTAGCCCACAGGGTGCTGATGGAAATTGGACAACTGTTGGCCAAAGGAGAAGAGGAGGAAGGCATGTCTGGAGGGATAAGGAGAGAAGTGCAGGAGAGTGGAAGTGAGGGTAAGGACTATGAATGTTGGCAGCATGACTGGTAAAGGTAGAGAATTAGCTGATATGAAGAGAAGGAATGTTGACCGTGTGAGTACAAGAGACTAGATGCAAGGGTAGTAAGGTAGTAAGCAAGTTTGCCAGGGAATGGTGTAGGTGTTATCCTGAAGGAAAAATATGTGGAGAGTGTTTGAGGTGAAGAGGTTGTCAGGGAGGGTGATGAGTTGGAGGTAATCACCCTGACCTGCTGCCAGCTCTTTCTCTCTGTCTAGCCAATCAGTATAGGTCCTTTTCTCCCTTTTTAATTATCCAAATCATGCAATTCACCAATCTGTGGCCTTTACCACTGCTTTCTTCACCCTGTGGTTCTTCTCCTTGTAGTGGTCTTTCTTCATCTCCGACTGTCCCACTTTTGAATACACTCCTGGACTTCTTGGTTCCACCACCTGGTTTCATTCTCCTTCCTTCCAGATGTCACACTAAGTACATTTCTAGCTGCCTGTCTTATCACTCTGCAGTAGTTTCAGCAATCTGGTAGCTCTTCACTACCTCCCAGTGCCCGTGTTAAACTCCTGCCTGAGCTCCACCTTGCAGTCCTCTTTCTTCAGCTTCCACCACTTGATCCGACTCTGCCCTCACTTTCCTCCCTCTCTGACCTCCAAGGTCATCCTACAGACCACCATCCTATGCTGTTTAGCTACACTCTCCCCTGTCACTACTCTGTAGTCTCCAATCTCCGTTCAGATCGACCCCCCTGCAAAGGATATAATCCACCTGTGAGCATCTTCCTCCACCCTGTGCTCCTCCCTCTTAAAATAAGAATTAACTACAGCCATTTCCATCCTTTTGCAAAATCAACCACCATCTGACCTTCAGCATTCCTCTCCTTGATACAAAACCTACCCATCACCTCCTCATCACCTCTTCCCTTCACAAACATGTCCATTAAAATCTACACCAATCACCACTCTCTCCTCTAGTTACACTCTCCATCACTTCATCCAACTCACTCCAGAATTTTCCCCTCTTTCTCACAACCAACTTGTGGGGCAAAGCACTAATATTCATTATCACACCTTCAACTCCAACATGCTCCACATACTCTTCCTTCAGGATAACACCTACTCCATTCCTCCTTCCATCCACACCATGGTAGAACAGTTTAAACCCTCCTCCAATACACCTGGTCTCACTACCCTTCCATCTAGTCTCTTGCACAGACATAAAATGTCAACCTTCCTTCTCTCCATCACATCAGCTCATTCTACCTTTTACCAGGGTCATGCTGCCAACATTCAAAGTCCTACCTCACTCCACTCCTCTGCTCTGATCCATTGGGGCTTATAACGCCAGCCCCCAATGAGGCACACCTGGCACCCAATGCAGCAGTGGTCTAGTGGTTAGGGAGTTGCCTCGCATCAGAAGATTGTGGGTTCAATTCCCTCACAAGTAGGTTGCCCTGAGGTACCCCTGAGCAAGGTACCGTCCCCGTCACTGCTCCCCGGGTGCTTTCACGCTTGCTGTGCTATGACCTCACAATAACAAGGGTTGTCAGTTTCACTTTCAATGCCCAGGTGTGCACAGTCAGAGCAGGGCACCCTCTTACTGGCACAAGATCAAAATACAGTGGGAAACAAGAGTTAGCAGGCCGGGAGAGAAAGTCTCCCCATTCTGTTAAATTAATAGAGTAATTATCTTGTCATAAACTACTGCAATGCATAGAGGAAAATATTTGACATAAAGACCTACCATCTCATAGGCACTCACACATCCCAGAATACACTTCTCCAAACTTTCACCAGCACTACAAATGTTTAATATAACACCACCAAACACAAACAAGCATAAAGAGTAAACACAGCCCAGTAAATGCAAAAAGATAAACACAATAAACACAAACAACGCAAGAGAGCATAAACACCCCAATAAACACCTGAGAATAAAAAGAGCTCAGCTCCTGTTAAACAAAACAGAAGGAGATAAAACAAACGTTCACATCACAAGAAAAACAAACTGGCAACGGTCACCACACATCCAGACAAAAGGAAAACTGAATTTAAAACTTACAATAGTTACACTTCGAAGCACCCACCAAAACACAGAACAAATTACAACAATTACACAAAATAAAAAAATCACTCCATAGAGAAACAAACTTCAAATATAAAAGGCTGCCATGCATGGAAACAGCATCACCTCTCAAAGGAAAAAGTAAAACTCAGGAGCAGGTCAGGAAATCTGCCTCCTAAACAATGAACTGAGGCTTTAATTGGGTTGCTGCCCAAAGGCAACCAGTTCATTAGAAAGAGGAATTAAACCTCTAACACAGACCAGCCTCCTCCCTGGAAGAGAACATCTGTCCGCAGCTCCAAATACAAAGCGCCCATCGTGAAGCATCAGCCGGACTTCCTCTACAGAGTGAAGGAAGGAAATCTGAAAAGCCAATCAACATGATTAAGATGGAAACAATGTCCACAATCGGCCACAATCAAGCCAAGTACAGCAAAAAAAAAAAAAAAAAAACCCCAATAAACCCTACCGAGAACCAAAAGAACCAAGACACAAATGGCCAGCCACAAGGCCTCATCACTCCAGAAACTATAAACCACGTGACCCAGGAAAAGTAGGAGTGCATGCACCTGTCCTTATATAGTGCCGTTCTGGATCCACCCAGTTCAGAGCCAGCCAATCACATAAATCAGTTACTTTTTGGTCCAGGACTTTTCATTCAGTCCAAACCCACAGTCTTCACTCCATCCTTTCCTCCTGATTGATTTATGAGTCACTGATGCTTCAACACCAGCACCGCTCCACTGGAGCTCCCAGTAACAGCGTCCACTCACACTCTCTCTACACACTACCTGCTGATACCCATCAAATCTGTCTGGATGATCAGGATACTACTCAGTTCTTCTCTCTCACACACTCCACCTTCCTGTTCTCTCAGAGAGAGAGAGGAGTGTGTGCTGAGTCTGATCCAGAGGAACTCATTATCATCTGCACACAAGAACACACATTAGAGGAGAAACACACAGAGAGAGTGTGTGTGTGTGTGTATTTAGTTGTGTGTGTAATTAGTTGTGTGTGTGTGTGTGTGTGGTTCTGTGTGTATTTAGTTTTGTGTGTGTGTGTGTTTCTGTGTGTATTTAGTTTTGTGTGTGTGTGTGTATTTAGTTGTGTGTGTGTTTCTGTGTGTGTCTTTGCTTTATGCTCAATTATTTGTACGAACAAAATGGCTGCCAAGTTACCAGAGTATGAGGTGGAGATGGTGGCAGCTCAGGAAGGTCTTGGGTGCTCCTGTGTTTGTAAAACTCGATTTTCCTTTTCTAGCTAAGTCTTACAGTCAGGTTGTCACAGTGCTGCACTCTATAAATAAGCCAACAGCTAACCAGAGTATGATGAAGTGATAGTGTCTCAGGGGAGAGAGAGTGGTGATTGGTGCAGATTTTAATAGACATGTAGTAGATTGGAAGCAAGAGAAATTGTTTGAAGAATTGTATGAGTGACATTAAGAAGGAGAAAGATCTAATTGACTAGGCATGAGCTTTACAGATGTAATATGCATAGTGATAAGCTACACTATAGAGGGCAAAAGGTGCAACAGAGTAAATGAGAGGGATAAAGCAGGGGTGTGCATTTAACAGGTCACCACAGTTTGTAGAATGTGTGAAAATTACCATTTTCACATTGTCCCAAAGCAATAGAAAGGAGTCCATCCCAGCTCACACAGGAAGAAGGATGGGGGACACACCCTGGACAGGTCGCCAGCCCATCGCAGGGAGGAGCGAGACGGGGACGGCACCTTCAAAAGAAAAATCTAAATCAAATTAATATTTGCTGACCCCTGGACGTGGGTCACCAGGGCCTCCCTCTGGAGGTGGGTCTGATGGCGAGCGCCTGGTGGTCGGGCCTTCACCCATGGGGCTGTACCCCCTTCCCATGAGCTCACCACCTGTAGGAGGTGGGCCAAAGAGGTCAGGTGCAGTGTGAGCTGGGCGGTGGCTGGAAGACAGGGTCTGAAGGAAAGCAGTGCACGTCAACACAGGTATAGTGGGATGAGCGCTGCTGACCTTCGACCGGGGATGTTGTGGGTCGGGTGGGGGAGTACTCTCAAGACTTCCTTAATTTCCACCAGCATGCCTCGGAGGAGGAAGCAGAGCTGGGGACATAGGAGGTGACTCCTCGGTGGCAGGGCTCCAGGGGTTGGGATGAGATCCGCCCCGAGTTCCTCAAGGCTCTGGATGTTGTAGGAATGTCATGGTTGACACGCCTCTGCAACACTGCATGGACATCGGGGACGGTGCCTCTGGATTGGCAGACCGTGGTGGTCCTCAAGAAAGGGGACCGAGGGTGTGTTCCAATCATCGAGGATCACAATTTCAGCCTCCCGGGAAAGTCTGTTCAGGTCCTGGAAAGGAGGGTCCACGGATAGTCGAACTCGGATTCAGGAGGAGCAGGGTAAGCTGTCCTGGTTGCGGAACAGTGACCAGCTCTCTACACTCCTTTGGCAGGGTCCTGGAGGGTGCATGGAGTTTACCTAATCAGGTTCATATGTGTTTAGATTTGGAGAAGGGTATTCGACTGTGTCCTCAGGAGTCCAGTGGGGTACTCTGACTTCGCTTCAATATGTACAGTTTCTGAGTGAGAGCCAAAGCCACCTCGGTCATGATCTCACCCATACTGTGTGCAGTGACCCATGTTGTGTGCCGGTCTGTCATCATCAAGATGTACATGTTGTGATGAGCCGTTTCGGGCAGCTTTCCAATCAAATCTAAGATGAGCACTTCCCAGGCTTCTCTGACTCTAAATAACAATGATCAGATCTTCACAGAACTCCAAGTGAGCCACTGCAAGAATGTAAACAAACTTTTTTAACTGATGCAGAACTGGTGTAACAGTCCCGATGGGATCGTTCCGCGATGACATTTTACTTGAGAGTGATTTTACATTTTCATAACTGAGTGTAGGAAGTAAATGGATCCAAACATTATATTTTTAATAAGTGAGTTTATCAATGGCCCATTATTAAAAGAATCATTAATCTGAGATGTGAAATCATGGTGCAAAATTCATTTCCAGCACTGATGTAAATCTATGTGGATTAACAGTGTGTATATAATCTTCTTTATTAATGATGGTCCCGGTACTTTCACCCAGTCTGTCAAGAATCTTCATTAAGAGCAGGTCAGGGGTAATAACCAGGCAGTGAGTCTGTATCTAGAGCCTCTGGTGTGACTGCAGTCACCAGTCCCAGGGTTTCTGTGGTTCTCTATCTACAAGATCTTTTCTCTGCTCTCTACAGAACAATCCAGGCTCATGTCCTGTCCCGGGACTTACAGGAAAGTCCGCTGTCTGTCTTTACAAATGACATCAACAACAGGAACTGCAAAGTTTCATTTCAGAAAACAGGATGGACTGAAAGATGAGCTGAAAAGGAAACATCCACACAGGAGCTGCCATTGTGTTTATTGTCTGAGTTGATGTGGAAATCACTTGATCTCCAAATGAGAAGATACCAGTTTAATCTTCACACGCTCTCTGTTCTCCACGGTGATGAAACTCTCCTTCAGTAAAACATTTTCAGTTTACTTTAATGACTCACTGTGGTGTGAGTTTAAATGGTCATTTTAAATGAATAAAATCTGGTTTAGGTGAGATCTATCTAATAATAATAATAATAATAATAAATGTGACCACTGTGGACATCCTGTTTCAGATTTTCTGTAAAAAGGTTGGAATAACAGAATAAAGATTATTTCAGTTTATGTAATCTATCTACTCTCACAAACTACAGAACAATAAAACTATGTGAACTAATTTAAAATATATTATTACAGCTCATGTTGGATAATCTGGTTCAAGTATTTGTTATTTCCAGACATTTTTTTAAATATTTGTAAAAACTCTTTGAGATCATTATTTTATTTGTGTTGCTGCAGTTACACAGGCGGTCAGGCTCTTTCTCAAATGAACAAATGAAATGCTTAAACTTTTTTTTAGGTGGAATTTACCACTTCAGCAAAATCAGAGCCTTTAAATCTGATCTGAGAGAGAACAGAGATGAGGATGATGATGATGATGATGAAGATATAGATGATGATGGTGGTGATGATGATGATGAAGATCTTGTTGTTGTTGCTGCTGTCTGATGTCTGAAAGCTCCAGTTTGGAGATGATGTTGGACTCTGAACCCGTTCACGGTGGAGGGACACAAAGAAAAGTGATTCAGGACTATTTTCCCATCATCACTGTCCCTCGGTCCCACAGTCATTAAAAAGTGTTTATTTATAAAACCAGATTAAAACATTACTGTAAACTAAAACTGGACCACGTGGTGAGTTGAACCCACATCCAGATGAAGATGAAACTGTTTAATGTCCTGTTTTATTTTCAGATATTAAAGAGTGATGAATTAAATGAGACTGAATCAGACTTTTGGAGAAAACTGTAAACCTGCGCCCTCTGCTGGCCGCCTGTGTGTAACTGCAGCAACTCAAACACAGTAATGATCTGAATGAGTTTAATAAATATATTAAACAGATCCGGAAATAACACACACACTTCAACCAGTCTGTCCAAAATGAGCTTTAATGATGATATTATTATTATATCTGAAACATCTTTACATTTAAATGAGTTTTTAAATACACACTCTCCACACAGGGGGCAGTAAAGACTGGTGTACAGGGGGGGGAATAAACACTTAAAGAACAGAAGAATATGAAGTAATATCTTCTTTTTGAAGATAAATACATCTTTTTGAGTATCTGCAGTATAAACATGTGAACAGGAAGTCTAATCCTAATCTAATTCCTTCAAGCTTCCGTTCTCCGTGTTATTGTTTGGGTCTAAAACTGGCCGCCTCTCATTTCTCTCCTCCTCCCTCTGTAGTGCACTACAGGAGTGAGTACATTTGGGTCTTTCTCCGTAAACACTGCTGTAGATCTTATAAACATCACCGACATCAACTAACCCTGAGGTGCCCTTGAGCAAGGTACCGGCCCCGTCCCGCTCCTCCCTGTGATGGGCTGGAGCCCTGTCCAGGGTGCGTTCCCCGTCCTCGCCCTGTGTGCGCTGGACTGGACTCCAGCACTCCCCCGCAGAAAATAGACAAGTGGCAGAAGACGGACGGACGGACGGACGGATTCGAAGGTTTTCTGCGCAGGTGTGTAGTGCACTAGGTAGGGAGTGTGGAGTGATTTGGGACGCGCCCTCACCGCTGCTAACAACGCCGTGAGCTCGATGTGAACATAAGAGCCGATTTGGGGAAGATCATCAGATCATCAGTGTGTGTGTGTCTGTGTGTGTGTGAGAGTCAGGCAAGCTTCTAGCTTTTCTCACTCTGAATAAAGTTCATTCTGCAGGAGAATTATAACACACACACACACACAGAGAGCAGGTTACTCTATCTCACACAGACGCGCTGAGGAGCCGGAATAATAAAGCCCAATCCCAGCACAGAGCGGTTCAGTGAAAGTGGTGTTGAATGTGTGTAAGTGTGTGAGTGTGTGTGTATCAGAGGAGACACTGTAGAAGGACAGAGTTCCGGCGGGACAGTCCACATACACTCCTACTCTGTTAGATCTGGAGGGAGGAGCAGGGACAGCAGTTCTGATCTTATTGTGAAGAACAGAGAAACTGTCTTCAGAGCAGATCAGACTCCAGGACTTTACATTCTCTCCAAACCAACAGTCTCCACTCCATCCTTTCCTCCTGATTGATTTATGAGTCACTGATACTCGAACACCAGCACCGCTCCACTGGACCTCCCAGTAACAGCGTCCACTCACACTCTCTCTACACACAACCTGCTGATACCCATCAAATCTGTCTGGATGATCAGGATACGACTGTTCTTCTTCTACACGCTCCACCTTCCTGTTCTCCTCAGAGAGAGAGAGGAGTGTGTGTGCTGAGTCTGGATCCAGTGTGAACTCACAGCCATCTGCACACAAGAACACACATTAGAGGAGAAACACACAGAGTGTGTGTGTGTGTGTGTATTTAGTTGTGTGTGTAATTAGTTGTGTGTGTGTGTGTGTGTGGTTCTGTGTGTATTTAGTTTTGTGTGTGTGTGTGTATTTAGTTGTGTGTGTGTTTCTGTGTGTGTATTTAGTTGTGTGTGTGTGTGTGTGTTTGTGTGTATTTAGTTGTGTGTGTGTGTGTGTGTGTTTGTGTATTTAGTTGTGTGTGTGTGTGTGTATTTAGTTGTGTGTGTGTGTGTGTGTATTTAGTTTTGTGTGTGTGTGTGTTTGTGTGTGTGTTTGTGTATTTAGTTGTGTGTGTGTGTGTTTGTGTGTGTATTTAGTTGTGTGTGTGTGTGTATTTAGTTGTGTGTGTGTAATTAGTTTTGTGTGTGTGTGTTTCTGTGTGTATTTAGTTTTGTGTGTGTTTGTGTGTGTAATTAGTTGTGTGTGTGTGTGTGTGTGTTTCTGTGTGTATTTAGTTTTGTGTGTGTGTGTGTATTTAGTTGTGTGTGTGTTTCTGTGTGTATTTGTGTGTGTTTCTGTGTGTATATTTAGTTGCGTGTGTGTGTGTTTGTGTGTGTGTGTATTTAGTTGTGTGTTTGTGTGTGTGTGTATTTAGTTGTGTGTTTGTGTGTGTGTATTTGTGTGTGTTTCTGTGTGTATATTTGCGTGTGTGTGTGTGTGTTTCTGTGTGTGTATTTAATTTTGTGTGTGTGTTTGTGTGTGTGTGTTTCTGTGTGTATATTTAGTTGTGTGTGTGTGTGTGTTTCTGTGTGTATATTTAGTTGTGTGTGTGTGTTTCTGTGTGTGTATTTAGTTTTGTGTGTGTATGTGTGTGTTTCTGTGTGTGTGTGTGTGTTTCTCTGCGTATTTAGTTGTGTGTGTGTGTTTCTGTGTGTGTATTTAGTTTTGTGTGTGTATGTGTGTGTTTCTGTGTGTGTGTGTGTGTTTCTCTGCGTATTTAGTTGTGTGTGTGTGTTTCTGTGTGCGTATTTAGTTGTGTGTGTGTGTTTAATTTTGTGTGTGTGTGTGTATTTAGTTGTGTGTGTGTGTTTGTGTGTGTGTATGTGTGTGTTTCTGTGTGCGTATTTAGTTGTGTGTGTGTGTTTCTGTGTGTGTACTGAGTTTTGTGTGTGTGTGTGTGTTTCTGTGTGTGTATTGAGTTTTGTGTGTGTGTGTTTCTGTGTGTTTCATCAGAAACATCAAGAACGCTCATCGCTCATCACCAGCTGACAGAACCACATGAGCAGGGACTACTTTGGAGAACTTCATCAAGCTCTTCAGTACAGTTACATTCAGTGATTCCACTTCAGCCCTGACTGTGGAAGAAAAGACTCGTGGTAACCATGTCCAGAAATACTCTCAGATGTCTGAGATGAACCATCACCCCCCCACCACACACACACACACACACACACACATGAGGAGAGTTCAGGTACTGGTCTGTCCTGTCTGCAGTCCTGGTTGTCCCCAGCAAAGAATATGTGGAGAATTCTGAACCGATGTTGAGAAATGGAGGAATGGGACAAAACAACCCCTGAAATGTCTCTTCACTTGGTGTCCTCAGAGCTGAAACATCTATTAAGTGTTGTGAGAAGGAACATCAACATTAGAAAGAGGAACATCTTTGGAGGAGCAGCTTTTTTAGTCTGGTCTGAAATGCAGGACTGGATGTTCATGAACAAATGAAACGAAGTGGATCAGAAGAAACATGAAACATCTGGTGTTCAGACTGTCTGCAGTAAAACTAAAGTTCCAGTAAATGAAAGATTCCTGATCTGGGATCTGTACACCAGGCTGTCAGAGATCAGCTGATGTGTTTCCATGTTTCTCTAAATCCTGGAGCTTCATGAGGGATGAAGATCTTCTGATCCTTCACTCTGTAAAAGGACTTTAAACCATGGAGACCCAGGTTTCTCAAGGCCTCTGATGAAATGTGAGGAGGCTTATTCTTCATCGCAGTGCTGTCAGGTGTAGAAGTGTAAACTTCACTAGGATCACCTGAACACCTGTTTATGGAGGTCCTATTCTGATCAGCCAATCCTGCAGCAGCAGAGCTGCTCTGAGTGTTTCTGTAAGGACTGATCCACTGGGATCCTCATCAACAACACTCTGAACTCAGACTGGTTTAAAGACTGGGTTTAGAACCACAGTCCTGAACACAGACTGGAGGAGAGCTTTAATGAGTTCTCCACTCAGTCTGGTGGAGTCTGTTACTGCAGTGTGGAGAATTTCATCACTTACTGAAATCACACAAACACATCCATTTTATTCTCTTCATCAAATATATCAGACCTTTATACTGGGACTAAACTGGGCTTCTCTAAAACTACAGTAAACACTGGTGTAAAAGAAAAACTTTACATTACAGTGTTTACAGGATTGTTTACTTTACAAACGTGTGTTTATGTTAATCAGGCACATTTTATTAGAATGATGGAGATTAAAAAAGTCTATTGTTACATATTTCTAATCACCAGTCTGACAATTACTCATACGTGTGTGTGTGTTTAGTTAATGGTGTGTGTGTGTGTGTGTGTGTGTGTGTGTGTGTGTGTG
>JABMDN010000409.1:0-17448 GCA_017165825.1 Hepsetus odoe
ACGCACATGGCAGACTTCAGGGTTCTTTAATCTGATCAAAACAATCATCTGAAGACACGGTGAACAGGCGATACTGGGTCGGGCTGGCAAACCTAAAATGCCTGGCTGAGCAGGTGTGGGGGATCGGGTGTGAGTAGTGAGGGTGATATAGATGCTCCGGCTCAGAATTCCAGGAACTGGGACCGGGACCGTGGCCATGGCCGCTTATCAACACAAACATCAGTTCCATCTTTTCAAACAAACATCTCCTCCCCATCTTTCAAAGTAAACCTTTCTGTACGTTTCTGGTGTTGTAAGATTCTGTTTTACTGCTGATAAAAGTTAAACACACACACAGAACCATGAACGACAGAGTTTATTACACACATCTGTTACATTACAAACAATACTGAGAACAACAGGTCAATTACTGAGTTCCTGTCCATCACACAACTGTTTAGTAAATAGAGAAAACATTCATTTAAACATTTGTAATTAGATTTTCTAATTTTAATTAGTTTTCCAGAAGGAAAATATCTGAAGTGTTTAATGTTGTAAATGTTTATTTCAGAAAACCTTCATGAACACATTGATTAAAGCCTGAAACACAGTCGCACTGTAGTGTAATGTTAAACATAAAATATAAAGTGTGGTTCACATCCCAACCATTAAATTATACATTAACTTTGAGATATGATGGAATTCTACTTTAACTTGTTCAAAGATATTATAACTGGGATATTTATACATTAGCTAATCAGCTAGTTAGCAATCAAAACAGAATTTATTAAAATTAATGTTTAGCTAAGTTTTAGAGGAGTCACACAATGGCTGTGTCCCAAACCACACACATCTTCACTTTCAATAATACTTTAGTGAATTAACTGAAAATGGCTGTGTTGTTGTTTTTACACTGTGGTAGAATTTAGTTTGGGACACAGCCTGCGGCAGAGTGTGTGAGGTTATTGAAGCCCCGCCTTCACATTGACACATTGATCTTCTTGATTATTACTAATGGGCATGATTTATATATATCAATATATTGGCTTCTTGTAGTATTGTAGTGTCTACAGTAAACAGGCTGGAGCTGTAATACCTTGTTGTTATAGATACTGTGAACTGCTTGGTTGAGGTTTTGAGCTCTTGATTGGCTGTCCGTGCTCGATGACGTAAATGATGTGCACCTCTCAATTTTAAACACAATGAATCTTTCACACAACGGAGCATTCAGTACTATAATGAGTAAAACTGGAAATGTGTGATTTGGGACACAGCCATAAACGTGTGCTACAGTCCTACAGTTCTCAGCTCTGCTGTGATAAAAGGACTAATGTGTTCAGTGTGTTCTTCTCATGGATGGAGACGCTTTTCAGGACACTTGGATTCTTGGATTCTAAACTCATTTGGGTTCAAAGTTCATCTCCTGGGTGAAGGAGCTGAAACAGAACTTTGAGGAGTTCCATAGAACACCAGCTGTTCCAATGGAAGGAGATTCTTCAGCCGTTTAGCAAACAAATGAAAGAGGGCGAGCCGCAGTCCTTTAACACAGTCCCATGTGGTCTAGCTTTTAGAATTACTGGTTTTCACGCAGACGGCCCAGATTCCACTGGCGGTATAGCAGGTCTCCTCGGTTGAGGGTCAGGCAGTGTTTAAACATACACAATCATCAAACTACCAGGTTAAAGAAGGGAAATAATGTAGGAGTGACACTGTGACAAGCGTTAAAGGTCCCACCGAGATTTGAACTCGGATCACTGGATTCAAAGTCCAGAGTGCTAACCATTACACCATGGAACCTCATGGAATAAGCTCTCTCATGGGGTAGCAACAAACTCCAAACTAGCCTCTGTTTTCCTCCTCCAACATCAACCTGTTGATCCAGCTGAAGGATTTGTCAAAAAGAAAGACAACCAGGTGTTTTAAACAAAACAAGGACTGCCAAAACCGAACCAGGGACCTTTAGATTTTCAGTCTAACGCTCTCCCAACTGAGCTATTTCGGCCATGTAAAACATGCTGATGTCCATGCAACTGTGCTAAATGCGCATTTTGCTATATTGGCAGCGTATGACCTCATCTGGTTCTGAAAGGCCCTGTGGGGTCGTTACTCTTTCAAAAGAAATGAAACAGCATCTATGGCGGTCCCAGATCATTTAGCGGTTAGGATTCCTGGTTTTCACCCAGGTGGCCTGGGTTCAGTTTCTGGTGTGGGAAGTATATACAGCCTTCAACCATGAGACATGGACTTTGCTCCATGTAGTGCCATTGCTTCTGTCTCTGTTGTTGTAAGGGCTTCTGTGATTACGCCGACATGAGCTGTGAAAGAGATTGGCAGCCTGTCGTGGATTTGGGCCTGTCGTGGATTTGGGTTAGTTGGCCAGTTGTGGATAACATGTCTGACTACACATCAGAACATTGTAGGTTCTAGATGAAAATCAAGTTATTGAATGGGACCAGGGGTCCGTCCCACAGCTGCCTGGAGGTCAGTTCATTGTCCAGTACAATGATGTCTCACGTAAGAAAGTATGATTATAGTAAAGTATGAACTATAACTCCACTTGAATAATCACAAAGTAAGCACACAGAATGACCAGCGCCCTGCTCTGATTCACTGGGGCTTATAACGCCACCTGGCACCCAATGCAGTACCCCTCCCCAAAGGCCCCACTGCTGAGGCGCCAGACCCTCCCTCCTCCGAAGCAGGACCCCTAAAAGGAGAGGGGTTACGCAAACGTTTAACAAAAAGTCCAACTAAAGTCCAAACGAACGCCCCGCTCTCACCGCGGCCTTCTTGGCGGATTCGGCTGCAGCCCTGAAACCTCACTTTCTCTCCAGTGGTCTGGATTGGACGCAACCCCTGAAGCCCCGCCTCCTCTGACGAATTTGGACCTCGTCCCTCAAGCCCCATCTCCTCTGGCAGACTTGGACCTCGTCCCTCAAGCCCCGCACTACTTGACTAGAAACCAATGGCTCAAGAGGTCCCTGGTTCAAATCCCACCTCAAGCACTGCTATCATTGGGTCCCTGAGCAAGACCCTTAACCCTGAATTGCTTCAGGGGGACTGTCCCTGTGGTTAGGACATGGAAGTCGCTCTGGATAAGAGTGTCTGCTAAATGCTGTAAATGTAAATGTTTTGGAGATGAAAAGAGTGTCAGATCGGGTGATGAGTTTGAAGTTGGAAGTTGAAGGTGCGATAATGAACGTTATTAATGCTCATACCCCACAAGTCGGTTGCCAGTGGCAAGAGAAAGAAGAATTCTGGAACGAGTTAGATGAAGTGATAGAGAGTATACACAGGGGACAGAGTGGTGATTGGTGCAGACTTTAAAGGCCATTGGTTGAAGTGAACAGAGGTGATGAGGAAGTGGATAGGTATGGTGTCAAGAAGAGGAATGTAGAAGGTCAGATTTATTAGATTTTGCTAAAAGGGTGGAAATGGCTGTAACTAATATTAGAGGAAGACACTCAGGGTGACATACAAGTGGAGGAAGATGCACACAGGTGGATTTTACCCTTTGCAGGAGGGTCAGTCTGAAGGAGACTGGAGACTGAAAGATGGAATTCAGTCAGGAGTTAAGACGGGCACTGGAGGGAGTGAAAAGGTGTTAAGAGATTGCTGGGAAACTACTGCAAAACTGGTAAGGGAGCGAGCTAGAAAGGTACATGGTGTCACATCTGGAAAGAAGAAGGAGGACAAGGGAACTTTGGTAGAACTCTTCGGAGAGAAGAGGCAGGCAAAGAAGAAGTGGAATAGTCAGAGAGATAATGAATGTAGACAAGAGTATAAGGAGATGAAGCACAGAGTGAAAAAAGCAGTGGTCAAGGCTAAAGGAGAGGTGTAACTTGAGCAAGGTGCCGTTCCCGTCCCACTCCTCCCTGCGATGGGCTGGCGACCTGTCCAGGGTACGTCCCCCGTCCTTCGCCCTGTGTGCGCTGGGCTGGACTCCAGCTCTCCCCTGCAACCCCGTTTGGGACAAGCGGCAGAAAATGACTGACTGACTGACTAAATTACAACTTAATTCATGAAATACACTCAATTGGATTTGCCTGTTAAGTAATATTAACGATTAAATTTGAGGGTGAAATTAATCACATCATGTATAAGAATTAGAAAAATTAAATAAAAGAGGGTGATCCGCAGTCCTTAAGGTAGTCCCATGTGGTCTAGCCATTAGGATTACTGGTTTTCACCCAGGCGGCCCAGATTCCACTGGTGGTATGGGAAGTCTTCTTTTGGAGCAAGGGCTTCTCTGTTGAGGGTCAGCCAGTGTTTACCAATACACAATAATCAAACTACTGAGTTCAAGAAGTAAAATTACATCAAAGTGACACTTGGATAAGTTTGTCAGGGAACAGGTGAAAGTCTCACTGAGATTTGAACTCAGATCACTGGATTCAAAGTCAAAAATGCTAACCATCACACCGTGGGACCACATGCATCCAGTAGCAGTCATGCTGGTTATGCACATCAATCAATTTGTCACGTTAGAGCAAACTCCCTGGATGATAACCCAAAATAGCTCATCTGTGTTGGTCCTCTTTAAACTGAAGACCTAAAGGTCCATGTTTTCTCCTGCTGTTCCTAAAGTGAGTTGCTTGATCCCTTTGTCATCTTTGGATCTGTATCTTGCTGATGGGTGCTTTGTTTGGGATCACTGACTTTGGTAGCTTACACTGAACATGTGTGGTTTAAGATCATGGTAGGTGTCCAAGAAAGCGTAATCAACTGTGCCGGCACAATTAGATACCCCTAAGCCATTCCTGTAAGCTGGCCTGCGGGGTTGTCATGGTCCTTGTTAGTATAGTGAACAGTATCTCAGAGATCACGGTCTGATTCTCCAACAGGGAGTTTGCTTGCATTTTACTCTTTCCGAGCATCAGCAAATGAAGGCGTTTTCCCTGCTCTCTGAGACAGGCCAGAAAGAAAACTGTTGCATTGGCCAGGAATCCAACGCTGGTCATCTACTTGCATGGCAGCTATGCTTGCCATTATACCACCAACACTATCCCAAGGCTTCTTGCTGCGAGAAGCTACATGCATAAGTGAAGATTTCCAAACAACAGGTTCACGTCATACCATGAAAACTTTCCATCCGTCCATGGGAGGCTTGGGTTTGAACCCCTTTTCTGATATGTACTATTTGCAACTCCATACATAGTTACATAGTCTATTGTAGCATATACGAATAGCAGAGATGCGCAAACTCATGCAATGCTATCCGGCGTGGTTATAGAGAGATTTTGTAAAATGTTTGTTGAACTGCATTGAACTGGATAAAGTCTGATCACTTAAACGAAAGCATCTTTGGAAGAGGAGCGAGCAATGATTATGACAAATGATACCTTCTGACGAGCTCTTTTCAACTCCTTTAAAGACTAAAGACTTAGACTAGACTTTAAATAGAAAATGTGTTGCTGTGCCCTTTGATCCATTGTGGTTTGAAAGAGATTTGCTGAAATGCGCTGACCTGGAAGAAATCTGAACACCCGAACAATCAAAGCAATTTTTGGTAAAAGGGCACACAATGCCTTTGAGAAATAATTTCAGTCAACTCTAGCTGGCTATCAGGATGTTCTTTCGGATTAAAGTTCTTGTCATGCACAGCTATTGTGGCGTGGCGTTTTTATAGAGAGAGCTATACTAACGAGGACCAGGCAACCTGAGGCTGTATCATGGGAATGGTACTCACTGTTCAGCACAGCTGATCACAAAAAACAGAATCTTGATTTGTTAAGATAGAATTTTCAATTGATCGTGACCTATGATATGCCCAGCATGCAAGAACAGTTGTGCTGGTTATGCACATCAATCAATCTTTCAGGTGCAAGCAAACTCCCTGGATGAGAACCCAAATAGCTCATCTGTGTTGGTCCTCTTTAATCTGAAGACCTAAAGGTCCATGTTTTCTCCTGCTGTTCCTAAAGTGAGTTGCTTGATCCGTTTAGTCATGTGTTGACCTGTATCTTGCTGATGGGTTGCTTTGTTTGGGATCACTGACTTTGTTAGCTTACACTGAACATGTGTGGTTTAGGGTCATGGTAGTAGAGGTGCCGTGGTGTAATAGCTCTCTGTCTTTTGAGTCCAGCAATCCTCTCCTGAAATGTCCCATTAATGTGTTGCTTCTGCAGACTGGTGATCATGGCAAATGCATTTTGACACATTTTCAAGGCTTAACACATTTCTGGCAACATACTGACCAAAGTCTATTGGTGGAACTTGTCAGACATGACTTGTAAGTCTTAGTGAATACTGATGGAAAAAAGGCAGGAAATTTTCTTAATGTACTTTGTGGATAAATCTTTTTCTGATTTGTTTTCAAGCTTGTATGGAGAAAAGTGCCCAAGAAAGCGTGATCAACTGTGCCGCGTGCACAGCGAGATACTCTTAAGCCATTCCCATGAGGCTGCCTGTGTGTTGTAGTGCTCCTTGTTAGTATAGTGGACAGTATCTCTACCTGTCATGTGTCTGACTGGGGTTTGATTCCCAGGGGGAGAGTTTGCTTGCATTTTGCCCTTTCCGAGACCGGCCTCTTGGTGCAGCAGCAGCAGTTTTCCCTGCTCTCTGACGCAGGCCAGCAAAAATTGCTGGGTTGGCTGGGAATCGAACCCAGGTCAACTACTTGGAAGGCAGCTATACAGTTGCACTTTCAGAATTTAGCATAGTTGTATGGGCAACAGCTTGTTTGTTTGTTTGTTTGTGTCTTAAATTGCACAGTTGGGAGAGCGTTCGACTGAAGATCCTGG
Organism: Hepsetus odoe; assembly: GCA_017165825.1. NCBI lineage: Eukaryota > Metazoa > Chordata > Actinopteri > Characiformes > Hepsetidae > Hepsetus > Hepsetus odoe. The sequence goes on from JABMDN010000409.1 coordinate 6,723, forward strand.
GTTTCAGCAGCCTTTGTGACCGTTCCTCATTATTTTGAATGTGTAACGAGGCTACGGAGCGAGCAAGCTGGATTTTCATCATGAATCTACAATGTTCTGATGTGTAGTCACACACGTTATCCTTGCACAACTGGCCCAAACCATGTGCCCTTGCAAGGGCAAGTGGATCACTAGGAAATCTGCATTTTCCTCTGTCAATCTGGTAGCTGTTGGACAGAGCTAAATTTTGGTGTAGTCATACTCGCAGAGTCACTTCATTATATCCTGTGGTCAAATTTTCCCCCAGGTGGCCTGGCCCACCTCTTATCTGTTCTGCAATAGCCAGTGGAACACTAGCAAATTGGCTTATTCCAGAGTGAATCTGGGAGCTGTGTCCATACTTGTTGTCTGACAGCTACAGAGCTAAATGTTCTTATATGTAGCAATGGATGATAGCTGCAGAGATGTTTTGCAGGGTCAAGCATTGCAAAAAGTAAACCGCTGGCCCAGCTCTTATGCTTCTGCAATGGCCTATGGAATCTCTTTCACAGCTCATGTCAGCGTAATCAGGGAAGCCCTTACAAGAAAAGTGATAGAAGCAATGGTACTGCTTTAGAGCTAAATGCTCTTATACAGGGGCAGCGGTGGCCTAGTGGTGGCCTCTCCAGTAGGTTGCCCTGAGGAACCCTTGAGCAAGGTATTGTAACTGCTCCCTGGGTGCTTTCAATAGCTTCCCTCTGCTGCACGGTGTTTGAGTGCATGGGTTAAATGCAGACATCCAGTTTCATTGTGGTTCACTGTGTGCTGTGCCATGACCTCACAATGAAGGGTTGTCACTTTCACTTTTTTATACACTTTTTAATACATAGCAATGAATGCCAGCCATATGGTAACTGGCCCAGCATAATTCCACACTGCACCAACAAGCTCATAACAGCTGCCATGGCTGTGAAAACACCCTGCAAGATGTCTCTGTGGTTCAGTCAGTTAGTGCGTTTGGCTGTTAACTGGATGGTTGGTGGTTTGAACCCACCCAGGGACGGTGCTGTGTTTCTTATCAACATACTGTCTGTGCAACGCAGCAAGATTGAGGGTTTGAACGCAATGTTTTTGCAAGGACAGTTTCAACATCCTGTTCATATTTCAGAACTTTGGCAAAATTTATGGGTCACTTGCCATCTGCATAAGCCAATTGCATTTTAAAATTTTCATCATGTTTCTGCCCTGTTTGGGAGTGAGGATCTATCTTGTATAATGCCAGCATGGAAACCACAAAGTGCAGAAACCCTAGACCATCACCGCATCAAAGAGGAACATGGGCTCGTTCTGTAGAGAGCTCATGAGGGACGGAAGGTTTTCATGGTGTGAAGTGAACCTGTTGCATCTGGTGGGTGATGAGTAGGTACGACCAACACCGGCCTCGATTCGCTGAATTCGCTCCTTTCTTCCCTGGAGCCCATAAGTCAAATTTTAAACTGTTTAAAAAGGAAATTTCCCAAATCAAGTCCATCCATCTCCTGTTGCTGCTGCTTGTCCCAAACGGGGTCGCAGGGGAGTGCTGGAGTCCAACCCAGCACACACAGGGCAAAGGACAGGGGACACACCCTGGACAGGTTGCCAGCCCATCGCAGGGAGGAGCGAGACAGGGACGGCACCTTGCTCAAGGGCACCTCAGGGCAGCCTATTGGGAAGGGGTTCGAACCCCGCTCCTGTGGCCAACACCCTAACCACTAGGCCAGCGCTGCCCTCCACATCACGGCCACAAATCTAATAAACATCACTTTATTTTCTATTATAATATTTTCAGTCCAAGTATGTTGTGTTTACAGTAAATCTAAAGCCACTAATTTCTTTATATTTTGATACAGAATCAACTTGTTGGTGCAACAATACAGTTTCATGCATGTCAAACTGCCTTTTCTGCATATATAAAAACTAACCTGCAAATAAAATCAGTTTTTAATAGCTTTTTGAGAACATTTCCGCATATCAGCATCGGAAAATATTTTAGTCCAACAGCTTTTCAAAGCATTTTTCCAGACATTCCCACCCAAATCCATAAAAAATATTTTATTTTCATCCTCAAATCTGTGATTATATCACAGTCTTGAAAATAAAATTTGAAATAATAAAACTAAAAATCCAGAAATCCAGTCAGAAGTAATTTTTATAGTGATTTTTATTTTTACGAGTCTTGGTGAACATTGGTGAACAACTTGCATGCTTCCCTTCGATAGCTCAGTTGGTAGAATGGCAGACTGTAGGTTCTAAAACAACCATCCTTAGGTCACTGGTTTGAATCCTGAAGGAACCTTTTCAGAAAACTATGCTTTCCAGGCTTCAGAGTATAAACCCATGAACATCTTGAACCAGGTCACTTGGACAATAAAGCTGAAGTACCTTGCTGCACATTAACAGATAACAACTGGATAATAACGTTCAACCTAAACTGAAACACACACACAGCAAACATGCTGATGCTCTTCTCTTCAAGCGGCACATGAGCTCGTCTGCTTCAGCCTGAGCCTCCTGTGGAGGAGAAAAGAGCTTCCAGCTGCAGCTGCAGTGGAGCTCCAATAAAGCAGCGGCCGCAGCCTGAAGCGGAGAGAAAAGAGAGGAAACTCCATTGAAGAAGAGATGAAGATGTGATTTTAGATTTATAACTAAACTACTGTACAAATGTGTTTCAGCTGTGAAGCTACGTTTTCTTGCTGGTTTCCGTAAGTTTTACAAAAATAATTCATTTGTTGTGTTTAAAATTGAGAAGTGCACATCATATACATCACCGAGCACGGACAGCCAATCAACAGCTCAAAACCTCAACCAATCAGTTCACAGTATCTATAACAACAAGGTCTTACAGCTTCAACCTGTTTACTATATATATATAAATAAATCATGCCCATTAGTAATAATCAACAAGATCAAGGTGTCAGTGTGAAGGCAGGGCCTCACATGACCTCACACACGCTGCCGCAGGCTGTGTCCCAAACTAAATTCTACCACAGTGTAAAAATGACGATACAGCCATGATCAGTTCATTCACTAAAGTATTATTGAAAGTGCAGATGTGTGTGGTTTGGGACATATCCTTTGTGTGACTCCTTTAAAAAGTAGCTCAACAAAAATCAAAGATGGGGAGGAGATGTTTGTTTGAGAAGATGGAACTGATGTTCGTGTTGATAAGTGGCCACGGTCCCGGTCCCAGTTCCTGGAATTCTGAGCCGGAGCATCTATGGTTCGGGCGTTGGCCACATGATCGGAGAATTGGGGGTTCGAACCCTTTCCCAATAGGTTTCCCTGAGGTACCCCTGAACAAGGTACCGTCCCCCTCTCTGCTCCCCGGGCGCTTTCAATAGCTGCCCACTGCTGCACGGTGTTTGAGTGTGCATGGGTTAAATGCAGAGGTCCAATTTCGTTGTGGTTCACTGTCTGCTGTGCTTTGACCTTGCAATGACAAGGGTTGCCACTTTCACTTTCATTACTCACACCCAACCCCCCACACCCGCTTAGCCAGGCATTTTAGGTTTGCCATCCCGACCCAGTATCGCCTGTTCTCCGTGTCTTGAGTTGATTGTTTTGATCAGATTAAAGAACCCTGAAGTCTGCCATGTGCGTGTGCCTCTCTTTCCTCGCAAACATGACAAAGTGTAAGAATTAATCTAGACCAAACTTTTTTCTTTGATTTTTTTCTTTTGAGTAGACATTCTAGAAATAACTGTACAAATATACATATAAGGAATATTTTGGCTGTTTCTAATAGTCGTATGAAACTGCCATACGATATGGACAAAATATGATACTGTTTAATACTATAATCCGTCAATAAAGCCAAATACTTTTTTTTCCTTTTTGGACATTACTGGGAAAGCGTTATGGATTACCAGTGCAACTAAAGGAGAGAAACTATTGTTTTGGGGTGAATTGATGAGGATATTGTGCTACTTTGTTAACATCATATTAATAAGAATACATTTCTGCACTCCAAACCACAATGATTTGATTTCAGCACCACAGTTAAAAGCCTGGAGAACAATAAGTAAAAACATACAGTTTGCTTGTTAAATGTGAATTTTAGACTTTTATACTTTTTTTTTTACTCTTTCTTTAGTTAATTTGGTGATGGTGATCTAGTGGTAGGATACTTGTCTTTGGACCTATGACTCAAGAGGTCCCAGGTTCAAATCCCACCTCTGGCACTACCACCACTGGGTCCCTGAGCAAGACCCTTAACCCTGAGTGTCTCCAGTGGGACTGTTCCTGTAATTAGGACATGGAAGTTGCTCTGGATAAGAGCTTCTGCTAAAATGCCACAAATGTAATTTTATTATGTCTGTATTAATTGCAGCTAGTACAGGCCTAAAGACCAAGAGGTTGCAAGTTTGAATCCCACCTCCAGCACTACCATCATTGGGCTCCTGAGCAAGACCCTGAACCCCAGGGTGCTCCAGAGGGACTGTCCCTGTATGTAAGAACTGTAAGTCACTCTGGATCCTCTTGGTCTGTAGGCCTGTACTAGCTGCAGTTAAAAATGTAAATGAACAAACAACAAGCTTCATTATTATATGGTGCCACATTATTATCACCGGCCAAGAGAAAAGATATAAAGTATCATTCAGTTAGAAAGACTAACTTCTTTATTAATGCTAAATATAAAAAAAAAAAAATCTGAATTTCAGTTTTGTTATTAAATTAATCTTAGTCCAATAGTCCAATATGGGTATCTGCTGTAAAACAGATTAGCGTCAGAATTACTTTTGGTTTTATTATTTAAAATGTTAAATTCAAGGCTGTAATGTGTCCACATGTGTTTGAAGATGAAAACAATAAAAGTTTGCTCTGGATTTTGGTGGGATTGGGTGTGGAAACGTGCAGAACTGTTGGACTAAAACATGCCTCATTTTCCTAAACTGATGTTCTCGTGACACTATTTAAAAATGACTTTTGTTTGCAGGTGAGTTTTTATGTGAAGTGTATGACGTGAGGGAAATTCTGAAATAATGGTTGTCCGTGATTTGGGACAATAGCCAAGCTGAAAATATATATTTTTTTCTAGTTGGACATCTATTAGATGAACTACACTTTGGAAATCACGATATAATACGTTTTAAAATTGATGTAATATTTTGACCTAAACACTTACACTTTGACCCAAACACTCGAGGAACTCTGAAGGGAACACTAACGGAGCCCCAGGAGCAAAGATCTCAATTTGCCACATTTCACACAGTGAGATGCTCTTAAGCTGCTCCCATGAGCCGACCATGGACAATATCTCTATCTGTCACCTGAAAGACTGGGGTTTGATCCCCCGACGCGGAGTTTGCATGTGTTTTGAGCTTTCCAAGATCTGCCACTTGCAGCAACAGTAGATTAAGTTTGACCTGCTCTCTGAGACGGGCCAGCAAAAACCTTTATGTTGGCCAGGAATCACACCATAGCAACTGCTTGGAAGGCAGCTATGCTCACCATGATACCACCAGTGCTCCCACAAGCTTTATACAGAATGAGCCCATGTTCCTCTTTGATGCGGTGGTGGTCGGGGGTTTCTGCACTTTGTGCTTTTCATGCTGGTATTACACACAAAAGGTCCTCACTCCCAAACTGGGCAGAAACATGATGGGACTTTTAAAATGCTTTTGGCTTAAACAGATGGCAAGTGACCTAAAGATTTAGCCAAACTTCTGATGCTGAAAGCCTGTCCTTGCCAGAAAGCTGCGTTCAAACCCTAAATCTGGCTCTTTTGCACAGACAGTACATGGACATGTCTTTTGTACAGACAACAGTTTAGTCAGGAAAACGTGGCACCATGTGGCTCGGCATTAGCTCTGACATGAGATTGCCAGAATTAGCATACATTTACGGTATTTAGCAGACACTCTTATCCAGAGCGACTTACATGTCCTAACTACAGGTACAGTCCCCCCTGGAGCAACTCAGGGTTCAGGGCCTTGCTCAGGAACCCACTGGTGGTAGAGGGGGGATTTGAACTGGAGACTTAATTGTAGTCTTAGTCTAAACTGAAGATTTAATTGTATACAAATACAATCTCGTTTTTGTGCCATGAACTGCAAGTTTTTGCAGCTTATACAAACAATGTCAAAACGTTAAGGTTTCACAACTGAGACAACCAGCATTGTAAGTGTGGCTGACTTGTGTGCCAACTTTTTGTACAAGGACTGGTGGATGTGTTTAAATCTTTGCAGATAAATCTCTAGCTTGAAAAGCTACTTAATTTTCATTCAGAACAATTCAATTCAATTCAATTTATTCTTGTATAGCACCTTTTTCAACACAGTTGCCCCAAGGCACTTTACATTAATAGTCGATGGTGGAACAGGTTACAGTAATAGATGTTAAAGCCGGACGACTACGAAGGAGAGGAACCAAAAACTCCACTATGTGGAGAAAAAAAACCTCTGAGGGTCCAAGGTCAACCGGCTACCCAACCCCCTTGGGTATACTAACAGTACAGAGTTAGTTTGGTTTTAAACTCCAGGATCAGTGTGGAGTCCCAAGTTTCTTCCAGGTACCGATGAGCCGCCAGGGTCCCTTGGCGCATCAGATGCATCACACAGACCAGATGGTAGCTCGGCATTGGACTCAGGTGATGACCACAGCGGGCCCACCCGGACATGTGGGGAGAGAAATGGAATGAGGTGACAGACACAGAAATGAAACAGTGCGATGGCATGTACAGCAGCACCAGGACATTAGTAATGGTGCACTATGGTGATTGGTGTGGGTAAGCTAAACTAAAGAAGTAAGTCTTCAGCCGTGATTTAAAGACCGAGACTGAATCGGCATCCCGTACAGAAGCAGGCAAGCTGTTCCACAATCTAGGGGCCCTGGAACTGAAGGCTCGTGCTCCTATACATTTATTTATGGAGGGACAATTAGGAGATCTTTATTCTGGGATCCACCACGTCCTACTGAGCGTGATTTATGCAGGTACGAGAACCCATCAGGGGAGGCTTCCACTAAGGGGATGGTGTCAGTGGGTCTAAGCCAAGTTTCAGTCAGTAGACAGATATCTGACTTTGTGTCGAGTACCATCTCATTAATAAGCACTGCCTTGTTTCCTAAGGAGAACAACAGAGAAAGATTCCGTAAAAGTGCAAAATTCTAACAATTAAATGAAAAAAACTAAAGAAAGTCTTTTAATGCCATGAATTGAAAAATTTTTACAATCATTGCGATTTTATATTGTGACTATTGTCAGTGTGGTCAGTCTGACTTGTGGGCTGGTGGATGTGTTTAAATCTTTGCAGATAAAGCTCTAGCTTGAAAAGATTCTTGATATTCATTCAGAACAACAGAGAAAGATTCGGAAAAAGTGCTTGATTACAACGACTAAATTGTAATCGAAATAAAGTCTTTTTTAAAGTCTCGTTTTTGTGCCATGAACTGCACGTTTTTGCAGTTTATACAAACAATGTCAAAACGTTAAGGTTTCACAACTGAGACAACCAGTACTGTAAGTGTGGCTGACTTGTGTGCCAACTTTTTGTACAAGGACTGGTGGATGTGTTAAAGCGTTGCAGGTAAATCCCTAGCTTGAAAAGATTCTTGATATTAATTCAGAACAACAGAGAAAGATTCTGTAAAAGTGCTTGAATACAACGATTAAATTGTGATCAAAATAAAGTCTTTTTATGCCATGAATTTAACATTTTTTTACAATCATTGTAGAACATAAGGGTTTCACAATGCACCACAAGAAGAATGGAATGCTTGATCTTTGTGGATCCCTGGTCCATCAAGGAATCAGGATGACTCACCTGTCTCTAAGCAAGAAAGCACGCTTGCTGGAGATGCTGTATCAGAACAACTTTGAGAAATGCAGGGAAATGTGGAAGAGGTGTTGAGGTCAACAGTAAGAAGTAGGCTCTGACGCAACCCAGTGCCATAAAGCACCTTCTCTACTGTTAAAGAAACAAGAAGGTTTGACCCAGATGTGACAGGTGCAACTTTCAGATCTGGAGTCAGAGGCGCTACCTTGGTTGCACTGGGTCCATGATGTTCTGGTGTGCAGTGTTACAGTCCGTTTGTAGTTTTTGTTGCACTGTGCAATTTTATTTAGGCAGTTCTCATCTTTTCATCTGAATTCTGTCATGAGCCAATACAACTGTTGAATATAGCGCCTGGATAACTCAGTCGGTAGAGCAGCAGCCTTTTAATCTGAGAGTTCAGTTCCTTATTCAGGCAAGCTGAAGACTTTGATGAGCCCAGGTTTATCTTAGGTTCATCAGTGAAGATCCTTTTGATCCAGTGAAAAATCCACAGGGGTTTTCCAGTGTGCCAATGCTTGAATGGAACTGCTCCCTTATGTCTATATTTCAGCTTAACCAACTTAAAAATCTACGCTAAGAATAATCAGAGCAAAGAAATCAAAACTGAGTAAGCCACAAGGTCAAATGACCAAACAAGAAAAGCTAACTTTCCAATATTTAGACAATTATGCAACAATGAACATTTGAAGCGTTTACATTCCTTTCACTGGAACAACCTCAAAGGTTTTTCTCTGAAAGGTTTTTCATTGGTCCTGTTAAAAATAAGACCAGGCTCGGAAACATCTGGTGAAAATGTGACAGAGCCTCTGCCTCACCTTGGTTCCCTGAGTGCCCACTGCTGCACGGTGTCTGCACTGGTTAAACTGCACTGGTCCAGTTTCATTGTGGTTCACTGTGTGCTGTGCTGTGACCTCGCAATGACAAGTGTTGTCACTTTCACTTCAAAACAGATTCCACGTGCTATCTGTTCAAATAAGTTTAGTTTCTGTTACTGCTGCTAAAGGAGCCCTGCATGTTATTTTACTGTTTAGAACGAGAAGATGGAGCAGGTGCATTCACCACCAACTCCAGCCATTGGCTTGATACTGCAGGATCTCCAGCAGCAGTGCACTTATTTCCTTTTTCTGAAAAGAGATGAAACATGGGTGGTTCTTATTCTTTCTTGTGTATTCTGGTTAGTTTTCTTTTCAGTTGTTCACATGAAGTCAGAGTTTTGCTCCTGTTTACTTTCAGCACCGTAGACTGGGAGGAGTCTGGGCCCATCAGCCAGAATGGTGAAATTAGATGGATTCCACGCCGTCTCTAACGACTTAGTTCCATGAGAGCTGTGAGAAACCAGACACACTTTCAGCTACGACTCGGGTTTCTCTTCATTCACACGCAAATTTTTAGCCTATTTTCTTTAGTGTACCATCTTTTCAATGAATATTAATTTCTCCTCCTGCTGCTAAATGAGACCTGCATGTTATTTTGCTTTTTAGAACTAGAAGATGGAGCTGGAGCCGTCCACACAAACTCCAGCCACTGGCCTGCTACTGCAGGATCTCCAGAAGCAGTGCGCCTCATTCCTTTTTCTGAAAAGAGATGAAACATGGGTGTTTGTCCTATTCTCTGTTTATTCCTGTTTTTTTTTTTTGTTTTCAAGTGTTCACATGGAGTCTGAGTTTTGTCTGCTTCTTTCCTTTAAGGAGTTTTGTCTGGGAGGAGTCTGGGCCCATCAGCCAGAGTGTTGAAATGTGGAAGATTCCACGCTCTCTTTTTCTCCAACCTCATCCAGTGATTGAGTTCCTCCAGAGCTGTGAGATGCCCGATGCACTTGTAGCTACAGCTGAGGTTTCTCTTCATTCACTCACAAATCTGTGACCTTTACTAAAGAGTACTATCTGTTCAGATCAGTTTAATTTCTGATACTGCTGCTACATGAGACACGGAAGACAGGAGAGACAGAGAGAGAAAAGAAGAAGAAACAGAAAAAAGAAAGATAGTAAGATAAATACAAAAAAAGAACAGACAGACAGACACAGATACATAGACAGGCAGATTTATAGACAGACAGATAGAGAAAAAGAGGAGAAACAGAAAAAAGAAAGACAGATAGATGCAAAAAAGGCAAGAAGAGACAGACAAAAAAATGTACATAGACAGACAGATAGAAAGAGAGCGAGAGAGAGACAGAAAAAAGAATGATAGGTAGATAGATATAGAGAGACAAACTGAGAAAAAAGATACAGATACACAGTCACTCAGACAGATATGTTCATAGACAGACAGACAGTTAGAAAAAAGACACAGATACATACACAGAGATAGACAGATAGGAAGCCAGACAAACAAAGGATATATAAGGCAGGAAGACAGGCAGACAGAGGAAAGAGAGACAGAGTAACAGAAAAAAGAAAGATAGATAGATAGTAAGAGATAGACAGAGAAAATAGACACAAACAGACAGACAGAAAGACAGATAGATAGAAAAAAAAACAGATACATACACGGAGAAAGACAGTTGCTCAATCAGTCAGACAGACAGACAGATAGACAGATAGATACAAAAAAGACACAGATACATACACAGATAGAAAGTCACTGAGTCAGACAGACTGATATGTTCATAGATAGAATGGAAGACAGACAGAAAATAGAGAGAGAAATAGAAAAAATAAAGATAGAAAAAAAGACAGCCAAAGCAGACAGACAGACAGACAGACAAATAGATAAATAGGAAGACGGACAGAGAGTGAAAATAGAGAGAAATAGAAAAAATAAAGATAGAAAAAAGACAGATACATACACAGACAGACAAAATCGGACAGACAGACAAACAGTTAGATAAGAAGACAGACAGAGAGGGAAAATAGAGAGAAATAGAAAAATAGAGAGAGGCAGACAGACAGTCACTCAGTCAGACAGACAGACAGTCACTCAGTCAGACAGACAGATGTTGCTGTGGTGCAGTC
>JABMDN010000411.1:2500-7500 GCA_017165825.1 Hepsetus odoe
ACTGGAGCAGCAAAAAATCTCCAGTCAAAACTGTAAAGACAGTCGATACTGGGCCTGACCACGAGCTCCACCCTCCATTCATTCACTTCATTTTCATCAGTTTTATCAGTTTTATCAGTTTTTTGGTCAAAGAAATACATAAGTAGAAAAGTTCTATACTTGAAAGTTCTCTTCACCTGTACGCAGGAGGACATTATTGATTGCTGCCAGAAAGCTGCAGGATTTTTCAGGATTTCCAGCATAAAAAGTGAAATGACTGCACAAAATCCCCTCAAAATTTTCCTCACACCTGGAAACTGAGCAGGATCAACACAGACCTCTTCCTCAGGACTCACAGAAACAACTTAGTTTTTGAATAGAGTTGTAGAAGAAACATCTGTAACACTGGATGGTCCTCAGATACCAACTAAAATATCTGATGAACCTCACTGGACTTTAAACTGTACATTAAAACTCTTAGTTTTAATCCTATCACTAATGCTGTTGATAATCCAACTGTTTTTACCATCTGAATATGGTCTGATCAAAAAAACAATCGAATAACTTTATTCTTACTGTCTTATAACAGAAGCAACCGGCGCTAGGCTGCATAAAACACTCCTGTAGTTCAAAAAACAACATCAAACACCAAAATCACACAAATATCAAACACTAATTCAGATAGAAAAAAAATTAATATCATTATTATCAACAAAGTTTAACAAAAAGATCAAACACTTATCAAAGACTAAGTGACCCAGGTATCAAATGGTCATTTTCACAACTTTCAAAAACTACAATCAAACCCAGCCACTAGGGATGCCCAAGCCAGTGTATTTCTCGGTGCTGGTCCAAGTACCGGATAAATGAGGAGGGTTACATCAGGAAGGGCATCCGGTGTAAAACTTTCACCAGATCAATACGGAGACAACCAAACAGACTTCCATACCGGATCGGTGGAGGCCCGGGTTCACAACCACCACCACCAGTGCTGTTAGACTACAGGGTGCTGGTGGACACTGGACTACTGTTGGACAAAGGAGAAGAAGAAGAGGAGGAAGGAGGAGGGAGGAGGGAGGAGGAGAGAAAGAAGGAGAGGAGAGTGGAAGTGAGAGTAGGGACTTTGAATGAGTGAAGAAAGCAGTGGTGAAGACTGAAGATCAGGTGTTTGGTGAACTGTATGAGAGGTTGGACAGTAAAGAGGGAGAAAAGGACCTTTACCGATTGGCTAGACAGAGAGACAGATCTGGGAAAGATGTGCAGGTCAGGATGATTAAAGATAGAAATAGTAACGTACTCACAGGTGAACAGAGCGTGTTGAGCAGATGGAAGGAGAGAACTTTGAGGAACTGATGAATGCTGAAAATGAGAGAGAGAGAGGAGAAGACTGGATGATGGCAGGTGAAATAAGTAAGATGGGTAGGGCAGCGTTGAAGAGGATGAAGAATGGAAAGGCTGTTAGACCAGATGACATACTGGTGGATCCATGGAGGTGTTTAGGGGAGATGGTAGTGGAGTTTCTGACCAGATTGTTTAACAGAATGTTGGAAAGTGAGAGGAGCCTGAGGAGTGGAGACAAAGTGTACTGGTACGATCTTCAGAATAAGGGTGATGCACAGAGCTGTAAAGTAACTATGGAGGGATAAAGGATTGATCCAGCCACCATGATTATGGGAAAAGAGTAGTGCGTCGATTAAGAAAAGGGAGTGAGGATCAGTGAACAGCAGTATGGTTTTATGCTGAGAGCACCACAGATGCAATGTTTGCTCTGAGGGTGTTGATGGAGAAGTACAGAGAAGATCAGAAGGAGCTGCATTGTGTCTTTGTGAACTTGGAGAAAGCAGATGACAGAGTGTCTAGAGAGGAGTTGTGGTTTTGTATGAGGAAGTCTGGTGTGCAGAGAAGTATGTGAGGAAGTAGTTCAGGGGATGGCTATGAGGGGGCAGTGTGACATTGGTGGATCTGCAGTGGGAGTGCGACGGATGCTTTTACATTTACATTTATGGCATCTATCAGACGCTCTTATCCAGAGAGACGCCCATGTCCTGATTACAGGGACAGTCCCCCCTGGAGACACTCAGGAGTTCAGGGTCTCAGGGACCAGTGGTGGTAGTGCTGAAAGGTGAGATTGAACCTGGACCTCTTGAGCCACAGGTCATGGGCAAGTACCACCACTGACACCTCTCTGCACAAGGTAGAGTTGGATTGCATCAGGATCAGCACTGAGCCCATTCTTGTTGCAATAGTAATGGACAGGTTGAGGGGTGTGGCCAGAGTCTCAGTGGATGATCAGTGTTTTGATGTTTCTGTGGCTCCAAGGTCTGATTCGAATCCCACCTCGGCATTGCCACCACTGGGTCCCTGAGCAAGACCTGAACCTGAGTGTCTCGAGGACTGTCCCTGTAATTAGGACATGGACGTCTCTCTGCATAAGAGCGTCTGATAAATGCTGTAAATGATGATATTGTGATCTATAGTGAGAGTAGGGAGCAGCTTGAGGAGAACCTGGAGAGATGGAGATCTGCTCTAGAGAGGAGGGGAATGAAAGTGAGTAGGACAAAGACAGAATACATGATGGTGAATGAAAGGTTGAACAGTGGAGTGGTGAGGATGGAGGAAGTAGTAGAGGTGAAGGGGGAGGAGTTTAAATACTCTGGATCAACAATTCTAGAATAGAGTGTAGAAGAGAGGGAAAGAAGAGAGTGCAGGCAGGTTGGAATGGAGAAGAGTGACAGGAGTGATCTGTGACAGACAGGGACCAGCAGGGAGTGAAAAGGAAGGTTTACAGGACGGTAGTGAGACCAGCTATGATATTTGTCACGGGTTGGAGACGTGAATAGACGGGAGGCGAGGCTGGAGGTGTCAGAGTTAAAGATGCTGAGATGTTCGTTGGGTGTACAGCGAGGATGGACAGGATTAAATGAGTATATTAGAGGACAGATCAGGTTGGGCGTACTTGGAGACAAAGTTAAGAAGCAGGGTTCACGTTGGTCTGAACACAGAGAGAAGGGATGGAGATGTTGAGAAGATGGAGCTACCAGGAAAGGAGAAGAGCAACACCAAAGAGAGGTTTATGGAGAGGGTGAGGACATGCAGTTGAGTGGTTTGAAGGAGGAAGATGCAGAGGACCGGAAGAAATGGAGACGGATGATCCGCTGTGGCAAAAAAACAACTAAAATCACACGAATATCAAAAACTACTATTAAATGCCAGAACTTTCAGACTCTGAACAGATCAGCAAACCCTTTATAATTCATCTGCTTTCCCTCCTCCACCCCCACTCTCTCTCTCCCTCCTCCACTCCCTCCCTCTCTCACACACACACACACACACACACACTCTCTCTCTCCCTCCCTCCCTCTCTCTCTCACACACACTCTCTCTCTCCCTTCTCTTCCTCCTCCCTCTCTCTCTCACACACTCTCTCTCTCTCACTCTCTCTCTCTCTCTCTCTGTCTCTCTCACTATTAGTTCTGTTTATCCTCTTGATTCTTACATTCATCTTTCACGGTAAGATCACCACTCACGCTCACACTGACACACTCACACTCTCACTGTGTTTAAGGCTGGTTTAGTGTTTATATGATGAATGTGTTTGAAAAGTTTGATGGCATTTAATAAGAGATTCTGTTGAGTTCATGGTGAGATTATCATGAACGTATGGGGAGTAAATACTGAGTTTATGGTGAGTTTATCGTGAGTTTATGGTGAGTTTATGTTGAGTGTTTGGTGAGTTTATGTTGAGTGTTTGGTGAGTTTTATCGTGAGTTTATGGTGAAGTTTATGTTGAGTGTTTGGTGAGTTTATGATGAGTGTTTGGTGAGTTTATGTTGAGTGTTTGGTGAGTTTATGTTGAGTGTTTGGTGAGTTTATGTTGAGTGTTTGGTGAGTTTATGAGGAGTTTATGGTGAGTTTATGGTGAGTTTATGTTGAAGTGTTTTGAGGTGAGTTTATATTGTGAGTGTTTGGTGAGTTTATGGTGAGTGTTTGGTGAGATTTATGGTGAGTGTTTGGTGAGTTTATGATGAGTGTTTGGTAAGTTTATAGTAGGTTTATGTTGAGTTTATGGTGAGTGTTTGGTGAGTTTATGTTGAGTGTTTGGTGAGTTTATGTTGAGTGTTTGGTGAGTTTATGAGGAGTTTATGGTGAGTTTATGGTGAGTGTTTGGTGAGTTTATGGTGAGTGTTTGGTGAGTTTATGATGAGTGTTTGGTGAGTTTATGGTGAGTTTATGAGTTTGCCCAGTGAGTTTTATAGTGAGTTTATGATGAAGTGTTTAATTGAGTTTATGATGAGTTTATGGTGAGTTTATGGTGAGTGTTTGGGTGAGTTTATGGTGAGTTTATGATGAGTGTTGGTGAGTTTATGATGAGTGTTTGGTGAGTTTATGGTGAGTGTTTGGTGAGTTTATGATGAGTTTATGGTGAGTTTATGGTGAGTTTATGATGAGTTTATGGTGAGTTTATGATGAGTGTTTGGTGAGTTTATGGTGAGTTTATGATGAGTGTTTGGTGAGTTTATGATGAGTTTATGGTGAGTTTATGGTGAGTGTTTGGTGAGTTTATGATGAGTTTATGGTGAGTTTATGGTGAGTTTATGGTGAGTGTTTGGTGAGTTTATGGTGAGTTTATGATGAGTGTTTGGTGAGTTTATGATGAGTGTTTGGTGAGTTTATGATGAGTTTATGTGGAGTGTTTGGTGAGTTTATGGTGAGTGTTCCGGGTGAGTTTTATGATGAGTTTATAGAGTTTATAGTGAGTTTATGATGAGTTTTATGGGTGAGTTTATGATGGAGTGTTTGGTGGATTTATGGTTAGTTTATGATGAGTGTTTGGTGAGTTTATGTGGTGAGTTTATATGAGGAGTTTATGGTGAGTTTATGATGAAGTGTTGGTGAGTTTATGATGAGTGTTTGGTGATTTATGGTGAGTGTTTGGTGGAAGTTGTAGGTGAGTTTATGAGTGTTTGGTGAGTTTATGGTGAGTGTTTGGTGAGTTTATGATGAGTTTATGGTGAGTTTAT